>KI569189.1:0-10962 GCA_000500245.1 Cronartium ribicola 11-2
AACTAGTTCGCGGTCCAGACGGGTCCTGCCGTGTTCCGCCCGGGTGTAAGTCCGACCCAAGCCTGCCCGACCCGACCCTTCCAGACTGTTACAGCACACTAATTTCGTGGCCCTGCTCTCCTTCCCTCCGCTCGTCTGATCGGCAGTCAGTTCTGAGCCCTTGATCGAGGTCTCCTTTCACCAACCACCATGCTCGCCCTCTCCACCACCAAGATCGGTATTCAAACCGCCGCCTTTTCCCTCCGTTCAGCCCCAACCCGTCTCAGTTCCGTCGCCACTTATGCCCAACTACACCACAAATTGCCCAACGATGGCCTTCCGGCGCCCGAATTTACGCCTGACCTCCCGCCGTTCCGAGTCGGCCCGCCTGCTCCACCTTCGCATCCCACAGCCTACGAACCTCACCTTCCTCCGCCTGACTATTCGACTGGGCCTAGTGCGCTAGACAAGGCGGCTAAGCTTTTTTTCTTGACTGAGATTGCTCGAGGTTCGCTTGGATAGATTCGCATTAATTATGTTCCTTGGTCAAAACGGGTTGATTCAATGCGACAGATCGTGTCACGATTACGTTTGAATCTTAGTTGCTGACAGTTTTTGCTACACTGTCCCTCGATTTCAATAGGGATGTGGGTGGTCTTGGAGCAAATGTTCCGACCCCCTTATACGATCATGTAGTTGCGTGTCCCCATCACACTAGTGTTCGGTTCCCGATATCTCCTTACTAACGTATTCCGTTCACCGGACAGTCCGTTCGAGAAGGGCCCAGTATCCCCTCGATTCAGGGGAGAACATGCACTTCGTCGATATGCCAGTGGCGAGGAGCGTTGCATTGGTTAGTTCTTCCTGAATTGGACTCCCCAGTCTGACTGAAAAGGCGTTGGTGTTGATGACTCAAATTTCGATGTAGCCTGTAAGCTCTGCGAGGCTATCTGTCCAGCACAAGCCATCACGATCGAAAGCGAGACGCGTGAGGATGGGGCCCGTCGCACAACTCGATACGACATCGGTCGGTGTCATCTCACCTTCATTCTGCCTCACACTCTTCTTAACATCACTCTGTTGCGAAAATAGATATGACCAAATGTATCTACTGCGGTTTCTGTCAAGAAGCTTGCCCAGTCGACGCAATTGTGGAGTCCCAGAACACCGAGTACTCGACTGAGACACGCGAGGAGCTGTTGTACAACAAAGAGAAGCTCTTGGCTAATGGTGATCGGATGGAAGCTGAGATGTTCAGTTCTTTTGCTTTTGACCCCTTTCTGTTGATTGGTAATTCTAATTTACTGATATGATTTTTGGTTTGTCTTGCGTTGCAGTGCCGCGAATTTGCGGGCCGATCATGTGTATCGATAATAGTCTCCTCGGCTGCCATTCTTCCTTGTGGTCTCTCTCTCTCTTCCTTCTCCGCTTACATGACCCATAACTCAATTTCAGACTACAAGAAGAGTACAAGAAACATGGGCTGGGGTACATCAGTTTCTGGTGATCGAAAAGAGGTATCTTTTCTAGCGAGTTGTGCTTTGCCCTGATGCGGCCAATGTGTCCCAGTAGCCAAGCAAAACATACCTCAGGATGGGATAAAAGCCCACTCCCATCCGAGTCACCAAGAGCCCAGACTGTCCCGACTGAAGTCAAAATGTTTCAGACCTTCTACCAAGTATTGTGCCCTGCTGTATTCAAAAGAACTTGCTCACCACATCGAAAGACGAACTTGTCCTCTACTGGGTGTAGGCCCTCAGAACTTGAAAGGCTCACTCTTTTGCAAATCAATCATGTGGGCTGTTGATGTCAAGTTAGGACAAAGCCTGCGGTCTGATGGATGTGTTGCCAATCCCTTCAAGGGGCATGTTAATGAAAATGGGATTATAATCAGACTGGTGGAGTGTGTTTTACAATCAAGCTGATAAGTAGTACACCCTCCTATTCAAAGATTGGCCCAGACCACACCTATGCCCTTATTAGAGGCTGTTTGGCAAAAATTTCTGGGACCTTGAGTGTAGTGAAAACTTTGGCATACGCTCAAATGACAATTGGAAAATCAGGTCATCCGAATTTCTTAACCTGCAGGACAACTAGAACAGTACAGACTTTGTTTGAGATTGTTCTGTACCCTGTTGTGCGCATGATATGCACAGGTTTAAATAATGGTTTGTCATGGCAAGTATGGGATTTACACCAGTTACACCATATGTAGGAGCCACATTGAGGCCTAGGTGAATCAACATTAGTGGTAGGCGAGAAGGAGGGCAGCCAGAATCATCTTGTCTTAACATCAGGGCATCAAGACTGAAGGAGCTTTGCTGATTTGAGAAATTAGTGGTGAAAAAAAGGTCAAAAAGTGGGCTTTGAAGATAGAAATCAGGTGGTATGTGCTAACATGAAATTGTCCCAAAATTCATTGGGGATGTTAACTGGCGGTAAAAGTTTGTGTAGAAGGAATTCTGAGGCTTTGAAAGGGCCTTGATGTTGATTTCTGCAATGTTGCAGTGTGAATAGGCAAAAATAGGTGGTGTTCATATATTTTTCTCTTTTTTTTTGCAAGTGGCATGTTGATTGTGAAGTCATGTGAATGTTTTATTGGGGTGAATTGGTGGGGTTCTTTTTTTTTTGGATTGGTAGTTTCTGGGGAATTGGAGAAATTTGTGTGTTTCATGTTGTATTGGTGGAGATATATGGTCTGGCTCTCTCTCTTGTTGTTCTGGGATATTGTCTGTGACCTCAATCAGTAAGAACTTTTTCATGGTAGTTATTCAAGACATATTCATTAGTGGCAAAATCAAAATTCCTCCTTCTCAATTCTTAGAGATTGTAGTGTTTGAATTGAAATTATAAGCTCAGTAGCTTATTCTTTGTGATTCATTGGGTATTACAAATGGTTTTAAGGCCTGTGTTAGATCTCAAATAAGACAAGGTATCTTTAGAGTTGTTTAGATTCATCCATTTTGTGAAAACTGCTTTTCTTTCCTCAAGCCAATGTAACAGCTGTTACAAAATCTTTTGAAGTCTTGATTGCATATTAGAGTGGCATCATTGCTTCATTTGTTGAATTGTGAAGTCCCACTCAAGTTCTACCATTGCTCAGTACATTGGGATTCCCACAACACACCCTTCAACATGAGATCATTTCATGGTCATACTCAGGAGCACTGTCAATGCAGTTTCTTTGGATCTTTTGATCTGAGATAAACTTGTGCCAGGAATTTTTTGATTGGACTATGCTTTCTGTGCTCCACCCTGCATCTTTTAGGTAATTTAGGCAAGTCCTAACAGTAAGAACCTTTGAGACCAGCCACAGAAAAGACTCTCAAATGTGAAAATCATGGCCATGAACCTTACTCAGCACTTACAAATGAACAAAAGAAGTTTGATCAGGAATGGTCCTTGAAATTCCAAGGGGTCTTCATCACTGGTGCTAAAATATGAAACAGACCAAGTACACAAATAACCCTTAGCCACAAGATTGCAAGAGAAAGACCACACACAAACCAGCTTTACACATACCCAAGCCATTTTTAATGACCGAGGCTGCTACCTCATATTCATTATGAGCAGACCAAATATGCAGAAGGTAAACAGCCCAGTATTATATAGACCTTTCAATCTACCTTTTCTATCTATTCTGATCTTGTTTTATTTCTCTGATATAAGCAGACTCAGTTCTAAGTAGGATGAAGTGGTTGGATGTATCTGGAGAGCAAGAGAAATTGGGTTGAAACTCAGCAAAGTTATTTTGGAGTCCAGGGAGTGAAGGTTCAGGGGGACTTGGAAAGAGGTATGTTGTAAGCATGAGTTTTCCCAAGTGGATTAAAGGTGGTGAATTTGATAGCTATGGGGCACAAGAGACAGTGAGTGAGTATCAGGGATAGATATTGTCAGGGTAAGGTTCTTGTCCAAAGTCGGAGAATGGACTAGTTGAGTAGTGATTGAGGAGAGCCCATCAAGGTACCCAGGAAGGTTAAAGGCCTACTGTTGTAAAACAAGAACAGGTGGTCAGTCCTGTAGACCTTAACAAATCTTGAAGAGAAAAATCTCAATAAGCAGTCTGATAATCCATAGATCAAACAGGGATTTTTCCAAACGACAAAGTTGTAAAACCTGGGTCTCTGACCAAGATGGATTTCCCTAATTCTATGGATGAGAAGGAAGGGAAAAGGGCAACTGATAGATACAGAGATTCATGGGCAAGGAAAAGGCTGGAAGGTAGGTTATACAATGGAGCTCTGTTTTGGTATGTTGTTAGAATGTATACAAGAGTTGGTTGAAGTAGCTTTTAAGACTTGTGACACAATTAGCAAGTAAGAGTTCAGAATTTCAGTGGTTTTTGTCAAGAGCCTGTTGAGCTACTGAAGGTTATTCATTTTGAATGCTTGGGTGCAGAACAATGTCTCTGGTGAAAGAGAAATCTATTTATAGATGTTCTAGCTCCTAGTATCATTGATTTCTCAGCTTTGAGTGTAAGGAACACTTAGGAGTTTTTTTTAACCAGGGTTTTTAATCAGTTAGCCTTGGATTGTTCTATCCAGGAAGGTTGATACTCTGTGAAGGGACTGGATAGTTTGGGCCAATTTCCTTGAGACTGTAGTAGTTCTCTGGTCTTCAGTCTGATTGGAGTATCAGGACTAGGTCAGCTTGTTTGAGGGTTTCTGATGTCATTAAACTCAGGTTTGTAATGGAGTAACTTGGAGACAAGGTTTCTTGGATGTAAGTTTTCCATGTACCTTTCTCCATCTTTAATGATTAATCCTTGGAAGATGGCTATTCTCTTCATTCTGTTTTTAGTATAAGTTTTTCAGTCTGGTTTCAGGTCTGGTACAGTAATGGTGTCCAGATTTCTGGGGGTCTAGTGCTTGTCTCAGGTGAAATTCTTTTCCTTCCTTTGACTTTTGATGGCTCTATTAACCCATTGGTAATTGTTCAGTTTACCTTTTTTCTAGAACAACTAAATTGAACTTTTAAAATTATTATAAAGATCTTTGAGACTATATTTTCAAGGTATATTGACACATTCTTAATATATTACATATCCAGCTTGGTTTTTGAGACTAGACCCATAAGGTGTGATTTATATAATTTTTTTTCTTTTGTTTGAAGCACATATTGACACCTCCAACATTGTTGCATCACATCCAGCCATGTTACTCAACCTAGTATGACTGGAGGTGATGTCATTGGCCAAAAATTCCCTATTGCATTGCGGCTGGGGCATGCTATTTCAATTAGCATTCCCAGGTGCGACATGTACCACCATTTTAAACAAGCATCTTTAAAAAATAAACTTCCGGTCCTCTTAGCTGTCTTAAAAATCTGGTAAACATTTCCTTTCCTCCTTGAAACATGAACCATTTCAGTTCTATTCTAAAATATTGAAAATCTCTGGGAACAGGTACAATAGCTTTTATGGAGCTCAACTGCATGCTCTCTTAGCTTGTGCAAAATATTTACACAAATTTGCCAATTATTTTCAACAGGTAAGTCATAATTTTTTGAAGAATAAAGAACATTCTATTGTATTTGATTTGTCTTGCTTTTGCTTTTAGTTGCTCATTTTTTCATTGGCACATTGACAGCTGTACTTTGGAAGTGTATCATCCTCCATTTTCTGGATAAATATCACAAGGCTGAATTCACTAAGAATTGATGAGCATCCTACCGAAAATCTCATTGGCAAGTGCAATTAAATGAAGGTTTGAGTGTGTGGTAGGAGCTGAAAGCTACTGGGGTAAGATTATAGGAGAAGGTAGAATGAAGTGAGTATTGAGATGAGAAGGAGCTATGTCAAGCTTGTACTTCAGTTGGAGGGAGAATATTGATAGACAGGTGGGTTTTTCAAATCTCACTCTACAAATCTCTTATCTAACAGAAAATGTGTGCAAGTTTCCCAAGCAAGTGCTGTCTGAGATGTCTTGTCCAAGAAGTTTGGATGAAACATCTCAAGCACCCTCGCTACAAAGCAAGGAGCTCTTGAGCATCTTGATAAACTACTGACCAAGAACATTTTGGTCAAACTTGTCAAATAAGTTTTAACAAAGGGCTCTTGGATAGCAGCTGGCTAAGATATTGAAATCTTGCGCATGCATGTCCAAGCTTTCCTTGGTCACCTGCTATGTAGACATGCTATGCAGGTCAAGTTGAACCCAGACAATCAGTGAACAAGATGGGAAAATTTTGGTTGCCTGTAGTCCAAGCTCAACTTGGTCACCTCCTGGATCAAGATGACCTTGGACAGGCTTGATTCATTTTGGTGGCTAGTGTAAGGCACAAAAAAGACTCAGGATACCATATCTGGAGTCTAAACAGAAGATAATTGACCAGTCTGGGGCCTGAGGAGAGCATGCTTAGCCAGGCATAGCCCAGTTCCTGGTCAAGCCTCTCTGTTCAGCCTTTTAATTGGGTTGTATTAGCCTGAAACAAAGAGAAAATGAAAGATAGCCATTCTCACCTTTTGGGGGCATGGGTGACAGACACTGTGTCTATATATCAGCTTAAGGAACATACTTATTTAAATATATTTAGTCATAATTGATGTTGTATACATAGACTTTGGCTTTCCAGTTCAATGACACTCTAACAAGTGGGAAGTCAATTGTGCTTTGTTGACCATGTTTAAGTACAGTGCACTTGAATATTTGTCAATCAGGGAAGCCAATGAGGGAAAGGGTGCGGGAGAGGGATTCATTGGAGTTGAGTGGGGATCTACTTGTATGTAGGTGGTTGGATCTTTGGCGGCTTTTGAAGTCTTTTGCTTGATAGATTTGGCTTTTGGCATGGCAAAGAAGATATTAAATGAGAGAATGGTGGTGGGGAAAAGATACACAATATGTCCTTTGGCCTTTCTTTAACCCTCTCCAACCCCCAGACACCACTTTGTGGTAAAAGGCGTGTCTACCCCAATTTTGGGTTCAAAGTTGCGCCTTTTTTGTGTTTTTTGTGCCATACCCATAACCTGATCTTACCTTCTATGTTGAGATTCTGACGTAGTAACTTCTGTAACATACATGGTGTACAAATATAAAATTCCTGGAATTCTTGTTGGATCCGAACTGTTTCACGCTAAGTGTTTCACACTAAGGAGTCAGGCTCCAAGGGTTTCAGACTAAGAGTTAAAGGTCTAGGGATAAGTGAAACACGTGTTAAGATGACCTCATCTACCAGAGGGAGATGTTACGAGAATTTTCTCTTGCAAATGTTTTTCCTATTTAATGTTATCTTGATGATAGAACTTGGTAGTTCTCTTTCCCTGTCACATTTTCTTTTGTTCGACGGGATTTTTCAAACCGGACAAGAGTTCTTCTAGTTATATATTCGTCTCTACAATTCTGGACTGTTTCCAGAAACATTTACAAAAGTTCTGAACACTGTGACAGGTATTGTATTCAGTGGTGTTACAGCAATCCAGAGCTTGCTCTTTTCTAGGAGAGAGAGACTTGGTTAAGTTTGTGTATGTGCACACCATAATAGTACTGAAAAACTTCACCACACTACCTAGCAAATATCAAGTACCAACTGTTTTTTTTTTTGAAAAGTGGTCTGTTTTGACATCCTCCATCATCGGAGGTGGAGGTCCCTTGACATACATTCTTGATCATCTGATTGAGAAACAAATATTTGATAAGATGTGAAAACTTGGGTCTCAGTCGAATTAAGATTTGTCTGCGGATTGCAGAAATCTGTAGTATAAACCCACCGAAGGTCAAAGGTCGGAGGAAATCTCCTTTCCTCTTATAAAACATGCTTGGATGTTGCTCAATCTGGTTTTTTGAATTGTTCATCTCAATGCCAGCCTTTGGCTGCTGGACTCCACCAACTAAAAAAAACTCCAACAATTTGGCAGTGCACGCTCGGAGTTAAAAAAACTGAACCGAAAGGATCGATCGGACGACTTCCATCAGAATCCTCTGATCAATTTGTTAATTTGTTAAGCATATTCTTAGATTTCCCTTGTACACCTTAGGCACATTTACATGTCAAAAACTCTGTATATCTCACTCTCTCAAACCTAGTTTATTTTCACTTGTAGATATACTGGCAGACACTCCACACCTCGAAGGAATTTCCCTCGTCAGTCATTCCCTTTCTTGATTGATCAGGTGAGACTTCCTTTTCTCGTGGTGTAGAGTCAAGCAGAGTTTGTGGTGTCTAACCAAAACTTCCTGCTGTCTGTCACAATCAATATTGGATCCCGGTTGAAGGCAAACAAACCTGATAGTTGGATGGAGGGACTCATCCTCCTTCAATCCAACTATCACTCCAGAAGACTCACAGAGTGGCCATGGAGTCCATGGTTTTGGGCTCAAATTTTGAGCTACATGAGGACCAATTTACCTTTCAAGGGAAGCTTCTGCCTTGATTTTTTTTTCAAGGAAGCTGAAGGGGGGGACCTCCTCAGAAGAAAGAGGTTCAAACCTCCCAGTTTGCTCTGGGGGCATAAGTTAGGAGTGGTTCAAAGAGAGGCGTGGGTTTTCCTCTATTAGATTTCAAAAGCTACCAAAATACCACCATAGCAGGTAATCAGTTCCTCATGCTTCGGTATGGACCCGTCCGACGAAATCGCTGAGACAAGGCACGAAGGAATTTGCCAACTTAGCTTGAAAAGCCTCGGGACTATAGCCACCATGTTTCTTCGTTGTTTGATGGGGCTTGTAGCCTTTGGCAAGTACATTCCCGTCTGTTTTTGGAAACAGTTTGCTGGCAACAGATTATGCTGACAACAGTAGGTTGCATCACATCATCAAAAACCCCCAAAAGTGACCAAAATGTAAGAACATGGACACACGCTCTTGATTCTAGTATTACAATTTTGATTTATGTCACACGGTCAAAAACGTTAACAGGGTATCACCATACCATCGCTACCGACGTCCCCCCATACGTTTCCGGAAGTTCTCGACAGCTCGATCGTCCGTCGCAACCTGGGCGCCTTTAGCACCATAAGTCCGATGCCCAGAATTATGAACATTGTTTCCATACTTGAGCTGATAGGCCCGTTTCTTCAGATCTTTCCGCATTGCTTCCGCTTCTGCACTCATACCCTCGTTTTCTAGTCGAGCAATCTTAAGTGAGTCAATCTCTGAGGCCCAATGGTTCTGCTTCAGGTGGTTGGGAAGAAGGAACCGGTCGGCGGCAAAGTGCTCGGATGTTGAGGCGGAGGGTTTGACGCCGCCGGTGGACTGCAAGTTTGACATACGCTCATCAGCCAATTGCCGTTTCGCTTTCTCAGTTGCTTCTATGTTCTTGATACGTGTGCTATCGAATTAGTTGGAATGGTGTTAGTAATGCCATCGAGAGTGGTGTAGTGTATCAACGTAAAAGTGGACTAACTCGATTCCGAGGTCGACCTCAGGGATCGATGTCAACATGGTCGCGCTCAGCGTCACATTTCCCTCGACGACCGGCTTCTTGTCAATACGGTATTTCTCTGCAATCTTGTAAAGCTCATCACGCGGATCGAGTGATGCGACAGCCTCGGCGCCGGTCAGGATTGGCTCTAAGGACGCATCGGCACCGGCATCAATTGCAGCTTTTCGCCGTTGCTTCAATTCTTCTTCTATGTATCGCATCCTATAATGGGAAGGATTAGAATCAGGATCATAGATAAAGTAAAAGATATAAAAGAAGGTGGTATTACATGTGTTTGTCAACGTCCAGCGTGTTAGTCTGTTGTGTGAAATTGTTGGACTTGATAATCTTCCGCGTCCTCGCATCTTCATCCTCCGGTTCACTGCGAGCAAAATAAATAAATCCAAATATAGAAGTGAGTTTACGTAAGAAATGTTAAGAAGATTGAACTCCGGGCGCAACTCTTCATCCACTCTGTCGTCCTTCTGGGTCTCTTCACTCTGAAATTCATTGTCTTCAACAGACGGGTCATCCACCGGGTCCACGGCCGTCTTCGGGCCTCGTTTCTTACGCTTCTTCTTAGGTTCTCCTGCATTCAGACGCTCGAGGTCGATCCCTCCACGAGCCTTCTTGAGCTTCCGGAGAGCGATGATGTCGTCAATTGTTGGTATGGTCGAGGCTGTGTCAGAAGCTCTATAGGGAACAAAATCAGTGTGTGCGTATATAAAGAAAGGCTGGTTTATTTGAGATAAACTGAACTGCTCGTCACTCGAATCCAATGGGGTAGAATCCGGGTTTGTAGTGGATGATGGTGGTTGGTCAAGGGGGAGTGTGCTGCGTGATCTGAGATTTGTCGGCTGTTTGCGCTTCTTCTTGAAAAAGAGATTTGATGAGGACCCAGCGGTCGGCTCTGGGTCAGTGGGAATGGAGGCGGTGGACATCGACGAACGACTTTGGGGTACGATGATATGATATTCTGGTCAAATGGGTGGGAAGAGATGGCCAGGCAGTGAAAGTCGAAGCAGTATTGAAGTTCAGAGGGTGGACGGCGGTGGACCGTGGCTAGGAGCCGGTTACTTTCTCCGCGGTCATTTGGCCCCGACCTCAACCCGGCCCTGGTCTGCGCAGTTTTTCTTTTTTGTAATAGTGCGGAATTAACACAATAGCACTTAGAAAAGAAAAAAAAAATCAACTTCCACATACCTCGCAAAATTACTACACAAGCTAGTCAGAAACTCACGACCACGAGTTTGACTGTACTGGAGCAAGCCCTCAGGTGTACCGTTATATGAAATTGTGGATGAGGCGGCCAAACAGGTGGCCAAAGAACAGGAAGAAAGATGGCTAAAGAGAAAGTTCCTATCATGGAATTCCCTCTCAATCATCCACCATATACCATTGAAGTTAAGAAGATAGCTGATGCCTATAATAAATTAGAAAAAGGTCAAGCGGCAGCTATTTTTGAACTTAGGTCGGGACACAGCCCACTGTTTTTTTGTTTTTTTTTGTTTTTTTTTTGAGTGCTATTTGAGTTAACATTGCGCACTATTGTATATAACCATTGTAAGTACAAAAAAGGGCAATTAAGGCCAAAAAAGAAGCTATATATTTATAAAATGCCCTCAT
>AWVX01034733.1:0-21910 GCA_000500245.1 Cronartium ribicola 11-2
TTAAAGAGAGGCTTCGTCTTGGAATTTGGAAATAAGCTGGAAAGCTTGGAGAAAGCAAGAAATGTTTTTTTTTCCTTTCTAAATTTCAGGAGCCTAACTTATGGCTAGGCATCACCACCGCAGACCCATAGAACTGGTTCTGTTGCTTTTAGGAATATGGCATAGACTCTACCTTTACTCCTATCTGTGATTCATCCTAAGCTGCTATGCAGTATATTTACAATAGTCTTCGCTTCTCGTGGTCTCGATTGACATAAAGGAACTGAAGATAAGTGCGCAGGGGGAGGTAAATTTTTTACGCGGTCGTGAAAGGCAAGGGGGTGAATTCAGAAAACTCTGTGGAAGTGCAAGTTGACAAGGAACGATGTGAATTCAAGGACAAACGTAACGTGAGAAAGAAACTCTTTAGGTAGCAAATGGATGGATGTTAAACAAAAACCAGCACAGTTCTCGCTATGGTTTTTTTAAAGGCCTGGTATACCCGGCCGACCGACCGCCAATCATATAGTGACCAGTGAGTATGATTGATCGAGCTCAGACACACGTATCAGTCTTTGCTCACTTGAAAAACCTTTTTTTTCACAAAAGGTGAGTTGGTGCAGAAACAAAGGGTCAGTGATCAGCCTTTATCCGTTTCAGAAAAATATCAGTATCACACTTTATAGCTTGTTATTCAAATCATTATTTAGATTTACGTTTGCTGGGGACCTTTGGCTTTTTTTTCAGAGTTTACTACGACGGTGCTACTGTTAAAAACAGCAAAATCAGTTATAATAATGGTAAGTCATCATCATTTCATTTGATGAGATACCAGCGTCGGGAGGGGTTCAAAGAAATTAAATCAAGTTCATCATTTTCAGCTCAGTTTCTTGTAGGAAGACCGAGATGAGTTTCCTAAATCTACTCTCATTCTCTAACCCGGTTTATTTTAATAATCAAGTACATATATGACTAAACTTGAGATATTATTCTTTAAAAGGTGAGAGAGTCTGAGAGGGTCTCCTAAAATTCGTACAGACTTTTTTCTTGTATCGATGACATCATAAATTTCATGATTGTATTCAACAAAGGAGAAGGGATCGTGACCCGAAAAGAAAAAGAAAAAAAAAGTTTTTCCAATTTGGTAAATAACTAAAAGTTGACTTGACTGTTTCCTTCTCAAATATTTTATTGACTCTCTCAAATCTCATCAGTCTTTGTTTTTTTTATTTAACCTTTCATCTGCTCTGCTCTGATTAACTTTCTCTTTCTTTCACTCACTCAACTTTTGAAATCATTTTTTTTTGTAGATACATACGAAGAAGAAAAATAACCTTTCATTTTTTATTTTTTTTAAAATCGGTCGACAACGGTTTTTTTCATAATAAGCCTTTGAAAAATTACAAGCTGTTCCCTCGATTTTTTTTACTACCATCATAATAAAAGACATCTCAATTTGACTTAATTTTAAAATCAATCAATTAATTAATTCAATGGGAGTCGTTTGTAGTGCTATAGCTACTATCTTTGGTCCGTTGTTACTTTTTTTTTTTTTTTTATCAAACACTAACTTTTTTTTCCTTTTTTTTCAACAATTAGAGGCCATCGGTGCAGCTCTCACTGGTCTCATCGGAACTCTCGCCGGTATTATTCAGGTCGTCATCAGCGCATTGGCAGCACTTTTAGCTGGAATCTTGTATGTTACTCCTCATAAATTAATATATATCAGTTAAATTAAAATCTAGCTCAAGACATACTGACGATTTTTTATTTGTTTATTTATTTTATTTATCAAGTGCTTGTGTGGGTACCATATTCTGTTGTGGTGGTCGTACTACTAGAAGATGGCGTAGTAGAAGATCAATCACTGCAGGTCGTCTACCACATCGTGTAGTCTAAGATTGTGTTTAGTATCCTTTCTGTCTTTGAAGAACTTTCTCCTCCTCCTCCTCTTCCTCAATAACGACAAAAGTGTACATGATTTTACCTCACCTTACATTCTGAGCTTTGTTGACTAGAACTTATCATTAGATACTTGTACATATCATTTTTTTTCGTAGTTGGTGGCCCGATGAACTAAGTGGAATATGCACGTGCTACATACACGTCTCGTGAAATGATATGGTGCTTTATTAACCTCACGCGTCCACATATACATACCTGCTACAAGCAGTGAGGACTAGGTATGATTACACTGCTTAAAGCCACATCCCCTCCATTGTACACCATAACGTGTAATATGTTGTACCTTGCTATGGCCACCAAAAAAGGGATGTGCAATGTTTTTGGATATTCCATGAAAAGTAGGACTTAAATTGAAGACTCAAATTCTACTATCATGAAAACTCTTCAAGTTTCAAGTTTGGTTGAAAACTGACAATTTTTTTCATGTGCACCATGATTTTGACAAAACCTCTCAAATACCCTAGTGCCCACATAAGTACCCTCCAGTTCATTGGGATACTTGAAAAGTAAGAAGTTTTAGTGATCCTCATGTTGGCATTTACAGAAAATCATGTTATTCCACCCTTGATCTGAAAACCCAGCAATTTTTCCTTGTGCAATAGGTAGAAATGACACTGGGATTTTAGCTATTTTGGAACTTTGAAACCTGTTTGGCTATTGATGCAGTGGGTATAGCTCTTTGAGCAGTTAGATAACCCACACTTAAATTGTATTCAGAGGTGGGTTCATTAATCTCAAGAATCTTCAAACCCACTCCTTCATTGTTAAACTTAGAAAAACTCACTTTCTGTGAATTTTGATAAAATGACTCCTCCTATGAGCAGCTCATTGATGATTCTGCATGTTTCATATTCATCATAATACAAAGTGTTTCAATGGGATTTCCACTCATGAAAAAATACTTTTACACAATCCCACTGTTGGTATGTTTGCTCCGGAGAATATCTTCATTTGTGTTTTCTTTTTTGACTTCATTTCACATCTCCATGTTGTCCATGCCGATATTCCTTTTCATTGTTTTCTTGGAGCTCACACCCCATCTGGAATGTAACACTCACTTTCTGTAGCTGTTTAGTATATATAGCCCTCCAGTTGGCTGCTTGTAAGAAACCATCAGTGTTGAATTTCTTGCTCTCACCTCTTCATTGAGGTTCTCCAGATTCTCAGTTATCCACCATCTGACACCCACTACCCAAATATGTCTCATAAAATATAATTGGAATACTACATGATCATCTCCAAAACACTTACTTTCTTACAAAATATGTGAAGGGGTGATTTATGGCCTTAGTTGCTTTAGGAACCCCCCCCCCCTAGAAGGCCTCATAAAGTGCACCCTATGCCCATGTTTATTATCTTGTGACTATGTAGAGAAAGGTTCTAAAAATCCAAAATTTGGTACTCCACATACCCTTGTCACTGTCCCATGAGGTTCTATGTTGTTGCCCTTCTATGTTATCTCACTCTTGTACTTTTTGTCACTTCATGCATGAAGTCCTGGAATTAATCAGACACAAAATTACTCATATTTATCTCATGGTGAAACATACAATAGCCCCTAAAATATTGGTTTGTTACTAATTTTCAGCTAACATGTAATTTACAAATGGTTTATTGGAAGGAAATCATTAAGAATTTGATCAAGTAATCCAAGGTCAGTGGCCAATTTTGGGGGAAGTAGATTTGCCTTGACCTCCTTGACCACTCCCTCTATTTCTGCCAAATCCTCATCTTCCTCATCCTCCTCCTTCTTGATCACAGGGGTGTCAGCCAACTGATCACAACCACCTACATGAGAAAGAAAAAGAACCACTTCCACTTCTTGTGACAGGTGCAAATCTCCAACATAGAAACCATTCATAATTGATAAGGATGATGATGATTTGTCTGTATTGTGTTGATCTGTGTAAACCAAAACTCCCTCAGCTCATCATTGCCATCCAGAGGACAAGTCTGATTGAAGAATTTTACAAGGTCAAAAGTCTATTGTGCCTGCAGTTGCAAGTGCTGCACTATTCAATTGCTGATCAAGACCCTTGCTGCTGTCAATTGAGACTTTTCCTTTGGTAAGGTAAGGTGGTCAGTGAAGGAGGAGCCATCAAGCAGGCAGCACCTTCACAAGGTGGGCCTCAATCTGTATTCAACAAATCCATGGACTCTGTGAGGAGCTGGTGTAAGTCAAGCACAAGTTCATAGAAAGCATAGATGAGTATGAAGAGTTAAGGCTTTCGATGAAATGAAGTCCAAAGGATTATGTTATTACTAAGGAAATCAACAAATACAAATAGAATGAAAATAGAGAAAACAACTTATACCTGTAATTCAAGCACAAGTTCATAGAAAGCATAGATGAGTCTAAAGAGTTAAGGCTTTCGATGAAATGAAGTCCAAAGGATGAGGTTTGGACTTTGTACTTGACTTGTAGGTATATATAGCCAAAGAGTGAGAAGGAAAAAATATGTAATAGTTAACATGTCAAGAATAGGAGGTAATACAACTGTTGCCATGAGACACATATTTGTAATACCCTCTGACATCTTTTGACAAATACAATAATTTAAATTTAAAAAGAAAGAACTAAGGAAAGAAAAAACCAAAACTAAAAACTATCCAAACACTATTTTGGCGGAGTTATCTGACAGCTGGTGCATAGCAATGGCCCATTGCATCAATCATCTTGCCTCCCATCCCAGTCTATGGACTTCTTCTTGAGTTTGGTCTTGGTACACAAGCTGTTGCATACCATGCCAAGTATCAGGATTGACCACCCAATGCTCTCCAGCATTGGTGAAGAGACTGTTGTTACAAAAAGGATTATCAGCATGTGCTGCAAACAGGTCATTGTAGTTGATATGGGGTGGATAGGTTTGTTTTGGAAATGTGGCACAGCATGAATGTAGCTGGCTCTGGTAGGCTTCCAAGAACTTCACAAGCCATGCTGCTTGCTTGTGTAGTGTTTTCAGAAGATGGGTGATACTGCAAGTGCCTGAGTGGAAAGGAGGCAAGTGTTAATTGGGTCTGGTCATCTCTTCAAGGAATTTCAAACCTCACCAAGGTTTGAATTCTGTCCATCTCTTTGACTATGGGACAGTGGTTTCTTGGTTGTGCATAGTTCTATGTACTCGGTTTGGAGGTCATATTTACAGTACCAGAGTTTGAGGAACACTTGTTCCTCAGCATCTGCATACATACAAATTTTGACATGGTGGTCAGCAAAAGCACAAAAACCAAAAACAGCCTTGATGTGGACTGATTGTTTTCAAAGTTGGTAAAGCCAGTTGATCCAATCTTTTTCAGTTGCTCCAGAATCTCCTTCTCAAGTGATTCAGCAGTTTGAAGGCAATTTAATGACTGTTCTGGGCTTGTTGATGCAGAGTTCCTACAGATAAGGGTTCTGTGCATCAATTGGTGGCACTCAGTGTCAAAAAATACAAATAAAAAAACTGACAATATCTCCTTCAGGCCCCCTTTTAAAGATAGAAATTGCCTCAGCTCAAGTTGATGGGTATTCTGGACTTCATCTCTATTGGTCAGGGGGGTTTTTTTTTTTTTTTTGGAGATTCACTGCTGTTGGAAAAAGTCAGTGGTATAGAGAGAACCAGGAATAGCAGGATTTGGGTGTGGATAGAGTGAGTGGAGAGATGTCCCAGATTCATGGGTTACCTTAATAGCATTATCAAGTTTTCAAAGTAACCAAGAAGCTAGAAGCAGAAAAGAATAAGCTAGCTTCCATTTGGGTGGAGTGATGGAGACTTACCATTGTGTCCTTGGAGCTCAGCACTATAGATATCAGCCCACCAGTGTATAGCCAGAAGTCAATCCAGCTGAGTTGAAATGCAGAGAGATACAACCATAGCCTTTCAAGGCATTCACTGTTGGACAACCCCCAAAACTCATTGAAGCAGGGGTTGTACTTCATTTGACATGCCCACTCATGGACATATGCATGAAAAATGGATGTTCCAAATACCATCTGTGAAATATGCTGGGTAAGAAGCTTGCACTTCCCAATGAAATCAGTGAGTTTTTGGACAGAAACCTCAATGAGACAAGCAATTTACCTTGAGTATATTGGTTTCAAGATGACATCCATTGTCATAAAGTACACCTACACACTTTACTGGAAGATATGGCATGAGACTGTCCAATATTGCTATAGGATAGTGTAGTCTAGGAGCTAAAGTTGGTGAGTAGACAATCAGATGGATGTACTCACTTTTTACTGGATTGAGACATGTTGGTGAAGCAGAGAGGGATATTGTGACAACAAGTGCATGCAAAAAGGCCTGAGTTGTTGTCTCATCCCTTATTTATCCCACTTGTAGTGTTATTTGCAGCTGTGTGTGAATCAGAACATGTAGACTGGTGGAATTGATGTAAGTAGTAAATAGTAGAACACATAGGCAAAGGTAAAACATAATTTACAAACCTCCAGATATTTTGGTTGTGCATCAGTGATGTTGCAAGCAAGTCAGTGTTTGGCTATCTCAGTTGGCTGAAGAAAAGATTGAGGGCATTGGTTGTTAGTTGGGTTATCCTTACTTGAATGAGCCTGGTATCAGTCCTGGTGTCAGTGCTTCAAATTTCCATCCATTGCAGCAATGACATGAGGCTTGCTCTCAGATGTCTTCTTCTTGCCTTCACATGGGCCAAAGCAACTGGAACACTGATTAGCCATCAGCTGCAATGGTGTGAATTGAAAGGTGTCTTAAAAGATTTGCTGCTGATAATCTTGCATCTTTTGCAAGGATACATGCCTTAAATGGTCCACTTAAGTTTTGATCCTGGAGTTCATGGGTCTTTGAATTCAGGAACTGGTGAGAGCAATAGTGGAGGTGGCACATCACACTTTTGATAAAGTTGGTTGATGAGAGGGTGGGGATCTTCCAAAGTATATTCTAAAACTGAACCAGTCAAATGGAGAAGCTAGTGTGAGGATGGTGAGGAGAGTCAGATAAATATCTGATATGAAGAAGGTGAATTGGGTCTGGATGGCACAAACAAAAGTTGATTTTCTTGCACTGGAAGCCTGCATGAGGTAGACAAACAATCAGTTTGGCATGGGTCAAGAGATTCATGAAAAGATAGCTATGTATGATGGACCTGTGATATCAATAAGATCAACTGCCCAGGTGTGAGTTGTACAAGGCATGTTCAACTTCAGGCAACATACCACCACATCCATATATGACTCTTGTGAAGTCCAATTTAAAGTCTTGCATTGAAGTTTGAGATAGGTTGCCAACAACAAAGCTTCTAAAGAAGCCCAGCAATCTTGAGTCTTCTTTTGTTTTCCAGTGTTGTGCATGTCTCAACAGGAGCAAGCAAAAGCTTCAACCAGTCCTGAGGTATGGTCAGGGTTGAGAGGTTCATAAGCCTGGTGGTTGATATCATATAGTTCTGGTTCTCATTTGTTGTGAGCTGCTGGGGGTGCTGGCATAGGAACAGGAGGATTGGTGTGAGGAGATCAGACCCAACCAGAGCGCTGGCCAGCCCTGATTGCATCCCTAATGGTGATTTCTCAGCTCAGGCCGGGGCTCAGCATGAGCGGAGGGGCCCGGTGTCGTGTCTTCTGAGCAAGCAGGAAGTGGTTGTTGGAAGACATCCAACTTCACTTAGGCATGGTGGAAGTGGGGCAGAGTTTGAAGTGTGGTTGATAGGAAAGGATATGAGGGGTTGGTAGGCCGGTGGAGGGTAGGATTAGTCAAGCTTACTTGAGCTTGTAAGGCCAGCGCAGATGGAGAGGAGGTGAGGAAGAGTCGAGCGATTGCTGTTTAGAGTGAAAGAGGTGTGTGAGGTCCGATTTGCGTGAGAATCTGGGAGATAAAGGGAGATGGACAAGCACTGCTTCAAGCAGTGTCATCACATAGTCCTCAATGCTTGTAGCAGATAAATGTGAACACCTGAGGTGGATTTATTTCCCTGAAAACTGACCAGTCTTCATGCCTGCTTTCAACAACCGACGGGAGAGTAGATGATCCACCCATCCCACCAATTCCTCTCGCATCCTCGACTGTCTTCCATCTCTCTAGTTTACTTCCCATCAGTAATCTAGCTTACACCCTATGTAGTTTTAGGCTGTCTCACCCATATTACATACTGTATCTCCCTTCTTTTTCGACCACCACCGCATCTACACATTATCTTCGGACCGGTCTAAGTCCTCTTTCTCCCTCGAGCGTTATTTGTTTGTTTGTTTATAAAATAAAATGTAATTTCTTCTATTCTATACACTGTTCCTTCGTCGATTTCTCACCCCCGTTTTCCCGACTTCTGACCCCTTGTGTTTCCTCTACCGACTTTTGAGGTCTACTCTCATACTGTATCTCATGTTACATTGCTGTCTCACATGTCTATGGCCAAATACATACAAATCACACCATGCGATGCCACCGCAACATACACGCGGCGTTGTGGCGGTTTTAGCCCAGCACTCTAAGCGAGGTGGTTCATTAATACTACAGTACATACGAGACCCCACTATGAGAGCACGATATGTAAGTAGTTTCTTTTTTTAGGCTACAAAATGTTTATTTGTGCCTATGTCATCACTCAATTCAATTCAATTCATCATCGTCATCATCATTAATTTTCATGCGGCTCAACTTTCATCCGGTCAAACACGCCCCAATGACGTCACAGGTCAAGTATAGAGCTCAATGCCGGTGCGGGTTTCCAAAAGTGAATAAATATTTAAAAAAAAAAAATCAATCAAACGAATCACCTCAATCAAACTGAAAACCACAAACACAAACCCATCAACAAATTAACAAATTATAAAAACTTAACACATCATGGGCGTCGTATGCAGCGCCATAGCCCGTATCTTCGGTCCGTTACACACTTTATTTACATTCATTAACTCTAATTTCCACTTTGATTTAACCTTTATAGATATGTATAAATATATAATAAACCTTTCTTTTTCTTAAATCTTGACAGGCGCAATCGGTAGAACTCTTTCAGGTTTAGTCTCACTCATAGCTGGTTGTCTTGAAGCAGTTATAGGAGCAATCACTTCAATCTTTACGGGAATCTTGTACATCTCTCTCTCTCTCTCTCTACCTTCTTTTTATGTTTTTTTTTACTGACGTTTTTTTTTCCCCGTTTATAGTGGATGTCTTGGTAATTTATTATGTTGTAGATGTGGGAGTAAAAGAAGGAGTACTAGACGAAATAAAAGAGGTGTAATTTAAAAAATCATCATCATCATCATCATCATCACATTTTTTTTCCTTTCCTTTTCTCAATCATTTTGTTAGATTAATTTTAATCTTGACGGGATTTTTAACTCACTTATCAATTTATATCTTCTCATCCATCAAGTTTTGCAGAACTATATATATATATGAATGATTTCTTTCTTTTTTCTATTCTTTTATTCTAAGATATCGATCTTCTTTATAAAGAAATCATCATCTTGTCTTGCCTCACTATCTTCCCATTCTATTTTTTAAAATTCATGCCACTTGCAAAACACATTTGAACAACAGCTCATGCATTTAAACAAAACAATCCAGTTCACACACCCAACAATGAAACAAATTCTAGAACTAGCCACAGTAATAAAACCAGCCTGATCGCATCACACCGCATCGCATGTATTATAAATTCTATCTGATAACCAAAACATTCTTCAATTATGAAAATCATCAATTGTATGCAATTAACATTTAAATATATAACCAAATAAAGACGATTTAATCTACTCTGAAGATATCTAAAAAAAAGAAGGAAAGATAATTCTAAAGATAACCTTTTTTTTTTAAAAAAAAAAGTAAACCCTTAATTCTTCTTGATATACACAACACCTCTTTCAATTAAAGCATCAATCATAAAGCTACCCCAAAATATTAACCAAAAAAACATCCAAAATTACCAATCCGACCACCAACTTTTTTTCCTGTTTTACAAAAAAAAAAAAGCTTCAAGTATTACACCCAAACCTTGAGCGAAAAAAAAAGTGTGGTACGAAAACTTTTTTCAGGTGATGTAGCAAACTAAAGACCTAATTCATGTTGTAGTCCTGATACTGTAAATGTTCCCAAGATTAAACAGGTACGACTTAAGATTCCATCACCTATACAAAATCGTACAAGTCCTTCTATAGGTCGTCCGCCTACTTCTACAAAAACATCACTAACAAGACTATGCCAACGACGTAACCAAAAGTCGGCTAAATTAGTACCTTGTATAGGGGAATCCAGGAAAAAAAGGGTACTGGGAAAGATCTTGATTGAAAGTGAGAGCGAAGAGCCTAACGATACAACTTGTGCTATCGATCATCGTCCAAGCTAGTGTACCAGCGAAGAAGGTCATAAGGTAGCGTAGGAGTAGAGAATGAGCAGAAAGACTGATATTGATCACGCCGAGTGAGATCAAGGAGGACGCGATGATGAAGAGATTGAACGAGAGTCGACCTAGAGTATCGCAAAGGAACGTGATTCTGGTCTGATTTGATGCCTCAACAGGTACACCGAAAGACCATCCTATCCCACGAGGACTACTGTGAAGCGAGATAGCAAAGGAGAGTCGATCGAATAAAGAACCAGTTGGATTCGGGTCTGCCAATTTATAGTAAGGCTCAGATGCCATACCTCAAACCAAAGTTTGAAGGAAATACGTAGTGAGAGGACAGCCGATTAAAAAGTTGGTCAATCCATCAACCGATAAAGTACGCCATTGGGAACCAAAGCAAATCAAGAAGACTAGTGTGATCGGGATAAGGCCGATCCGAATGAGGCGTGCGCTCTGATTGTGACGATAATGTGGGTGAAGGAGAAAGGTCTGAGCGAGTAGTGGCAATTGGGTGAGAACAAACGAAAGCAACAGCGACATGATGAGTTGAAGGTAGAAGTGTTGCTGGTGTTGATGATAATGATATGTATGTATTTATGTGGACCTTGAGAAGAGAGAAAGAGAGAGAGAACCGACAAGGAACCACCGTCAGAGCAAGAACACAACAAGCTTTCAATATACTCATATTGATACCATAAATCTCACCAAGGTTCAGGTCGTCCCAGATCTCCGCCGTGCTACCCCCATTTTTGATTTCCCACTACGCCGGCTGGAAATACAAAACGAATATCAACTTGGAAGGGCCAAGAAAAGCATTGAACAAATTCAAACATGTTGGTGGTCAAGCTTTGGTGTGAGAATCGAGTCTGACAAATTGATAAGCCGTGATTGATAATGGTAGGGTTGGCCTCGAACGTCATGGTTGAGTTGGTCGTCGTTCACCCTTCACACCAGACTAATTGGTTGAGAACTTGAAACTTACAATATCATATGTTAAGTCAATTTAGTGGTAAGTAAAGTTAGTAGTGTAAGTAAATTTAGTGGTAAGTAAAGTTAGTAGTGTAAGTAAATTTAGTGGAATATTGGGCCCGGATTCTCATAAGATACACTCAGCAGTAAACATAATTTTCTTGTGTAAAAATTTCAATAAAAGGCATTCACTCGTGGAAATTTTTTTGATGCTGGTGGTGATAGTTCTAGTTACATCCTTGAAAAACAAAAAACTAGTCCAATTCCTCAATCCTTGACCATACACCAAATAAGAAGCACTCCTTTCTTAAGATAATAAAAGTTTCATAGATATCCATTGCACAATCTCACCCACAACTGAAAGACAAAAAAAGGACATGAGAATTCCAAATGATGTCATTCTCTCAAATACCTCAATATAAATTCTTTCATTTTTTTTTAAAAAAAAATTGCAAAAGTAAAAAGTGATAGCAACTAAACAAAGTGATTGGTATATGTATATAAATATTAAACACACAGACACACACACATCAACTTGAAGAAAAATGAACACCTTTTCTTTTCTTAATAAACTAAAAAAAAAAACCAAGGATATATATAGATTTGCCTCTATATGCATCCCTCCTTCTATACGTCCTGTCTCTCTCACACACACATTGTCACATACAAAAAAACATCCACACATCCACACACAGATTAAGAAAAAGGAGATCATCGGTTTGTCTGCAGAGGGCTCACCAAAAAAAAAAAATCATTTGTGGTCAGTTTCCATTTCCACCACTTTTTCTTACTACATATAAATAAAACTCATTAGCCCTGTATTCGAGCTTCTTGTGAAGGTGAAGGTCGAACAGGTGTTGAAGTAAGTTTCATTTCTCCTAGAGGTGGTGTCACAGTAGTTTGTTGTTGTCCTTCGTTATTATTATTGTTATTAAATCCAGATCCTCTTCTTTTCTTTTGCGTATCAGTACCTGAATTTGATGATGCTGAGTGAGGTTGACCTGGTGGTGGAGAGATGGTGGGTCCGCCTGTTACTGATGATCGATCGGATGGCGTCTTGACCTGTATTCAGAAAATTAAACCACGCATACAAACATACATACACACACCAACGCAAGCGCGCGAGTATATAATACAAGACGTCATAAGGTGGTAGCCAAAGTAGTCAAGAGAGAGATAAGGATGAAGGGTAAGAGTGTAGGATGGTGGTACGGCGAAAGCCCGTAAAATCAATATCCAATCTCTACCAACCAATAAGACCACAACCAAGAAAAAGGGAAAGAAAAATATATTTGAATCTGTGGAGACCAATGAAAACTTGGTCCTTCTTGCCGATGAAAGGAAAGCCCCCCCAAAAAAAGAAAAAGGGAAACTGAGACAAGGCTTGAACGTCGTCCAAGAAACCTACGTCCGTCTCTGGAAAATATGACACAAGATAAAGAGAGAGAATGAGGGAACAAAAGAGAAGAAAACCGATCACAGACTTTACCAGTCTTAGTCCTTTTGGCGGCCTTTGATTTCGGAGGAGCAACTGGTGGCCTAGGCGCACCTTCGAAGACGTAATCGGGTAACTGAGAGCTACGCCCACGAGTCGTAATCAAAAATGAGACGTTGAGGGAAGAAACGTAAAGAAAAAGGAGTAACGAAGGTCAGGCGGCAAGAGGCGTCGAAACGCATACCCCATAAATAAAAGGACAAGAGGACGTACCTTTTGAAATGGCGAACGACGATTGACATTTTATCCTCACAGAAACCTTCCCATTGTTTGACCATACGAGTGAATTCTCCTACAGGATACGTGATATCGAGCTTACGAGGTCCTACGTGCCCAGCTGAATGCATCAAAAAAAAAAAAAGATCAACCGAGTTCTTCCCGGACGGTTTTGAAATATTACATCAAATTACTAACCTGGTTTAGGATGAACAAGTAACCCAATAAAGAAAGAACAAGTGTGAACTACTTCAGCATCTGGGTTTCCTTCTACATCTTGAGCTGTCCTATTCGCAATAGCTTCTGGCATTTCTCCCGCTTGTACTATCAAGACCTACAAAAAGAAAAAATGGTAAATGATCATCAGTCTAAAAGAGAGAAAGAGAGAAGCTTACTTCCTGTTTATTGAGCGGATAACAAGTATTACTGAATCCTTTGATAAAAGGATGTGCCATATCCATAGTCTCAATTTCTTCCAACTTTAATACTAAAAGCCTTAACCTAGATTCCACTGTTCCAGCCCTTTTTTAACGACAAAAGAAAAAAAAAAGGATTCAGAAAAATACATCAAAAGCTAAAGAAAAAGAAGAGTTAGCTACCATTTCAGTTCTGATTCGGCTTCGGGTGATGAGGCGGTAATTTGCATGTAATATCGATAACGTGTAAAAAAGTCATGTTTCTCAAATAAAGCTGACCAAGTTGCTGTACCAGTTGCTATAGCATCTGTGACAGCTAAACCTATATAACCAAAACAAAAAACAAAAGCAAGAGTGTTAGCAAGAGAGAGAGAGAGAGGTGAATAAATTTTCAAAAAAATCATTTATGACTCACCTCTTTTGAATTCGGTCATCATGACTTGAGCAGTAGATTTAGTAACGTTATGAGTACTACACATACAAGGATAAGCAGGAGTAATAATAGGCATTCGATGACCACGATCTTGAGGATAAATTTTAGGGTTCCAAACTCTTCTCTGTTCACCAGTTGGACCTGAACCGATAGGTTTAAGTAAAACAGGAGATGGCCAATTCCATTGAGATAAGACAGCAAAGAATCTATTAACTATGGTGGCTGAAGGTTTATTTGGATAAAGTTGACAAACTCTAGCAACACACATAGCCCAAGCAACCCCTCCACAAAAGCCCATTACATTAGAATAAACTGCACGATTTTTAGCCCAAAGTTTGATAGCTCTTAAAGAATGTCTAAAGACTTCTACATCAGGTACTAATCTCAAAATTTCATCTGTTACTCTAGATCCACCTAAACTACGTACGCATCTATCATCTAAATTTTTTAATAAACTATCATCTTTTAATTCTAATTCATTTGGTACACTTGGTAATGCTAATCTTGCAAATAATAAATCTACTTCAATACCTGAAAATTTTAATGAGATGATAGGTACAAAGGCTTCAGGTACAGTTGATAATTCGGTGACTTCTGGTCTTTCTTTCAACATTTGTGGTAAGACTTCGAAAAAATGTTCTCTTGTTACTTGTCGTGGTACTACACATAGTGTATCGATATCAGATCCTGGTCCATGAACTCCCAACCGATATGATCCTGTGTTTTTTGAATAAATAAATAAAAGAGTTAAGTCTGGTTTTTGTTTTGTTTTGAGATAGAAGAATAAAGAAAGAAAGATGAGAAGAAGTTACCAAATGTGAAAATCTTTCCACCAGTTTCACGTGCTACAAATTCTGACATTCCTAAAGCCACAGAAACTTTAACAACGAATTGTTTAACGATTACATCTAATCTTCCCAAAACAAGTTCACTGTGTTTTTTTTTAAAAAAAAAATGAATAAGTATAAAATATATATAGATAGTTGTAAAAAGATAAATGAATCACCGAGCTCGTGCTTCATCAGGTGATTCAAATGTTCTTCTTTCTTTGAGTTCTTCCATTAATGCTTGTGTTGAAAGTTCTTCTGCGCGTGTAGGACCGTTTATTGAGATAGGACCTGTGACACCGTATGTCTTTGGATTCCTATTAAGGAAAAAGAGAAACCACGAATAAAATCAAAATCATTAGTTGAATGATTCGATAGATTGAGATAGTCATAAGCTTACCCGTTTTGTGTTATACTGATCATGATGAGAAAGGATGAGAGAAAGAGGATGATAAGTTGTATTCTTTATAGTGGTAGTTGTTTTATTTTATTTTATTTGAATATAGTCAGACTCAAATCCAAATTTTATAACGATGAGTTTGTATAAATTTATTTCAAGTACCTTCGACGAACAAACCGAAGCCAAATCTTAGTCAAACCAGATAAACCATTACATGTACCGAGTCCAAACTCGATACCCGTACACTTAGGGACTCGGTACAGATTAACTCAAGTATCACAAACCTAACCTATGACCCTTAAACTCAATCCTTCCTTGACAACAAGAGCAAGTCACACAGTCTTGTACTTATGTAACAAGTTATTGACTTCATGAGCATACGGGAGGTGCTGTTGTCATACAAAAAGATTCTGTGCGCGCACAAAAATCCAGTTCTCTCGTTTTGTCTTGATGGACAATAAGGAATGAAAGGATAAGTTCATATTTGATTCAAAGAACAAAGAAAGCCTTTACTCAGGGTTTGTTATGGTATAAACATTTCAGTCAAAGGAATTTATCAGTTTCAAGCGCCTCACGCGCTGAAAATCAGGATAGCTTACTTTGGTTTAATGATACTGAACCATTTTCATTTTGTCTGTCTGCCTATGTCAAAAAAATTATTTGGAAAACAGGTTTATGTTTGCTGACAGTTATGCTGACATTGCATGTATTTCATATTTGATCAAGCTTGAAAGTGAAAAGTCCAAGGAAGAAGATACTTATGATGATTCTACAATATCAGGTCCCTAAAAAAAAACCCCCCAGTCACAGTCCACTCCAAACAAAAAAAAGAAAAATACAACCGGTATATCTACTATCGTCGCATTCGTTTTATAAGCCTGTCGCTAACATGAACATCACGCGATCTTTGCGTAATTTGATCAACGGAGACACAACAGATGGGGCACCTAAAAGTAGTCCTTAACCAATCCTTGACACAAGTAGTATGGAATTCATGTTGATCGTGACAAGGAAAAGCACAAAGTTGTTGACCAGATCGAAATCTACCATGACAGATTAAACAAATATGTAAACTTTTAAATGCTCGATCTGAATAACGAAAGGAAGTTCTTAACATGAAAGTCATACACCTTTCTATAACTGATTCATCATTTTGTTCTTTTGCTTCAATTTTAGGTCTAGGAAGTAATGAATCACCTGCTTCTCTTTCTATGGTTAAAAATGTATCAAGTTTAGAAACGTTTTGTAGTAAGTTTACACCAAATTCAAGTGCTGTTACTCCTCTTGTTTCTTGATGATGATCTGATGTATGTTGATAGAGTGCAGTTTTGATATGATGAAATAAATTGGCGAGTCGTTCTAGACGATCGTCATCCTTGGCTACTCCCATTAAGAGTGGGTGTTGTTCTTCGATCGCTAGAAGGTCACGCTCAGTTTGTCGCAAGACTCGCCATAAGTAATTGGCTCGTTGAGGCGCATCTCCGTGTGCTCTTTTATGCATTTCTGGATGTGATGGTTTGAAAATTCTTTAGAGTTGATTGAGCGTTGATGTTGAGGTTCAGGTGAGTTGAGACGTTGGTGAGCTTAGGTTGGATATATCGATTAAATTTGGTGAAGGTATGCGGTTTTCGTTTGAATTGTCAGTAAGAGGTGAATGTGAATGGGTGAGTGGGCAGGAAGTTGCCTTCCGACACCTAAAGGTGCCCCCGTTTTAATCCTGTTCTCTTGGGATTTCTTCTCGGTATGAATCAATGCTTTTGAGCTCTCAAGCAGTTCGTAACTTTTTAAAAAGTTAAACCCGATGCTATTATTATTACCATAATTTCATGAAAGCGAGAAGAAATGTCTTCAGCTTTTTCATTATCAAAGGCTGTATTTCTTATTGTGAGCTTTTCATTGGCGGCCAAAAGCTCTCTCGCGTCCAAAAGCATTTTCAATGTCAATACATCCCAAAAGCTGCTACCAATATGATGCCTTTTGTTCTAAAAAAGCCTATTAGCCGTTTGCATTAGTCCCACACTTCTTGTCAGACTCAAAATTCCCTTTTTCATCAATCTTTATATCTTGACTCGACCCGCCAATACACGGTGAGTCTTTGTCTTGATTCACTGCAATGCACAAATTAACACCATGTAGATATCTTTTGCATTATTTCGATCCCATTGTCTCATGAGTTCATGAATCAAATACGTTGCTAATAAGATACAGACCACACATCCAAATTTTGTGGGGCATAAACCTACCCACCCCTACTTCTACCACCACCACCACATATGTAAGCAGTTCAACCGAAGCTGGTATTCTTCCCGTACGTCTAGATCCTAGCTTTTCATTAAATAATCATCGTCCCATGGTAGACACGCAGCGGCATAGCAGATTCTTAACATGTAACTGATTTTGAGGTGATGTCATCATCGCTGCTGTCATTCCAGGAATTCTCGTTGGTCTTCTTTCAGGCCGCAAGTCAGGGGTCGAGCCGTAGATGTGCGTAGGTAATGGGCCTTAAATTTCGAAAACAAACTCATCCTAGTACTACTTGGATGTGGTTTTCCGAGCCAAATTGATTGGAAGTGCTGCCACTGTCATTGATAAGACCGATATTTACATCTAATCTCTGATGAATATTGAGCAAATAGGAGTGTTTAAGTCTTCTTTTTTTTATTTTTAGTTTCTTTCTTCGCCCAAATGCTGTTAACAAACGGCGTTTTAGGTTTTTTGTGTCCTGAAGTCAAATCTGTAGGCCAGAACAAGCAGAACCATGATGCTAGAGCCAGGCATCAGATGAAGCAAATTCCTTGTGTACACACCCGGTTTGGGTGCTCTTGTTGGATGGTCGCTGGTTTTCGGCGTCCGGGAAAACAGATATCAGGATGCATGGAACAAGTTGGAAAAAGCAACTCAATAAAAGGGTGCTTATAATTTTACAACAGGCTCCTTTACAGCAGACACAAAACATGGTCTTGTTTTAAAAGTGAAAAAAACTATGCCCCAAAAGCCAAACTTGAATTAACGGAGCCTTTCCTTCTCTAGTTGAGAGAGGGACTGAGAGTAAATAATCATCAAGTGTCTTCATAATGTGATGTCACCTTGATGACGTAGAGTACGAAGGTGTGGACGGTGTTATGATGGTTGTATAAGTTATAAGATCAAATCCTACACTGTTGTATTTCCTCTTTTTCTTCACCGTCTTTTCACCTTTTGTTCGAGCAGGTTTGCTCTGCTCTTTCTACGGTCTTTCTCTGTGGTTGTATTTCCCACAGATAGTCTTACGAGATTTACTCTCTCCAGATCTTTACAGCCCTTCATTCGCTACTTGAACCCTCTCATGTTTCCTTTCACTTCCAAAGAGTTAGTTTCAGGTGACAAGATCTGAAGAGACCTTGGATACCATTTATGCTAGACTAATGTATTGCTCCGAGTGTTTCTTCAGGGCCAACAAAAAAACTTGTGGAACAGGCATCTAACCATTCACTCAAGGCAAATGCCATGGCTTCAATTAGACATTCCTCACATCCTGATATTCAAGGAGTCCTTTGATGATGTTGTTTTAGAAGATCTCAAAGGAAGTGATTGCAGGGATTTATTTTCCCCCTGACCATTCTTTTGAACGAGATCTTTGGATAGTGCTTCCGTAGGAAAACACATCCAAAACCTTCTTGCAATTGTCTGTTCAAAAGATTGATTCATGCAGTGCATCTAAGAACCTGTTGAACTAACCAATTCAGGAAATGTTTCCTGGTATTTTTGCATTGGTTACTCAAACTTGCACACAGGTTTGAAATTTGATGTACAACAGGTATCAAGATTCTTATCTTCATCATGTGATTAATTATACACTGGTTATTACTAGATGATCTAAGTTAGTCTTTGTTACACAGTTTTGGTTCCAGAAATCTCTCACAATTTAGCTCAAGTGTCATTTCAGAAAAGACTCAACATTTCTCTGTGCAGGGTTCTTTTTGACAGATTAGGTCTTCTGGGATTATCCTACAAATCCTGTCTCGCTTGAAGGTTTTTCAAAATAAATCAAAAAATAGGCATTGGGAGTACATCCCAATTTCAATAACAAGGTATGGTATCTGAGCAGATTTACTTTCCAAGTCATTTTCCAATTTTTTTCAGTTAGCAAAACTAATTGGAGCCTCTATGACCTCAAGGTGAAAAATTTGGCTCAACACTTTCAAATATTGAACTGTCATATGTCTCTATCAACACAAAACATGGACAAATCAAGCCTCAAGCATCCATCACATCAATCATTGAAGCTATAAATTCTGCGCATAGTGTACTCATGCAGAATTCTTTTGATTTGAAAGAGAAAGTATGAAAACTTGGAATTGTATCATATCTACATTCTTTTCATGTTGAAAAAACTCCACAATTTTCTATAAATCCAATTGAAAAAATAGACTTGTGTACTTATCCAGAGCTTATGCTGTTTGTGCGTGAATGATGCCTTTTGAATGCTTTTCATAGTCCTTTTCTTTTTCAAATTCATGGGGGTTGAGCAACTTCTTTTGCACACCCTAAAATCAAAGTCAATGCAATAAGCAAACTTATGTCAACTTACTTATTCAGAGGTACATTACTTGTTTGAGGAGAGGAGGAAATTAAAAGTCAATTCAAGAAGATCTTGTCAAACCCCAACATGACAATGGGAGAGAAATATCATTCTCTTGAGATCTTGTGGCACTGGTCAAGACATATTGCACAATGGAATACCAAATGTGTTTTGAACTGTTTAGGGTATGGTTACATCTCTGGATTAAGACAAGTAGTTTTTAGACATAATTTTAGCCAATCAGAGGATGAAGTTGTAAATCCTATGGCAAAGATGCTAATGGGATTGGGCCAAAATTTGGTCAACCTTAAATTTCTTTAGCAAATAAAATTTATGACTCAACAAGGAAGGTATTGGAAAGAAGTACAGAAGTACAGCATTATGATACAATCCTATTTAGATTTTTTTTCCACTTGACAGCATATTTTCAAGGATTTGCAGCTGAACTTCTTGAAGATGTGAAGAACTAAGAGACATTTGGGGAAAAAAGTGATAATAGAAATGATATCAGGAATGGCATATCATGAACCACATGATTTTGCTCAGGATAGCTTGATTTTTTCCTCCTGATCAGATAGTGCTAATGAGTTGAAAATTTCCTCTGATCTCAGCACATGAATTTTCCCTTTGATAGGTTTTGATTAATCACTTATTCAAAACCATATTCTAGCTTCACAAAGACATTCTGATTGAAAACCAAAGATGCAAATATAAAGACTCAATTGGTTTTGCTGTGAATGTAATTGATAGCCATTTCCTGCCATTTATTATGTGAATCTGGAGGGGCTAGTAAATTTCTCCAACACTTCAAGGATTATTAGTCAGCTATGGAGCATGTTTTCAGGATAGATGATGTGTGTTTGTCACTGTATCAATTCCATTGGCACAAGCATGTCAAGAAGATGCTTCTACACCAACTGAAAATTGCCCTATACCTCATCCTTACACATCCAACTCCCAGTCTCTTTCCTCATCTGCGAAAAGAGACTGTGAGTGATACCTTATTCCATTTTTTTCTTTCCATCTCATCCATGAAATCTGACCCTACATATTCTCCTTGTTGATGTAATGTATGTGTAACATGTCTGTGACATCTGTGTCATGCTCAAACACTAGTGTCTCATGTGGATGTGCCTCTCAGCATGTTGTCCTTTCTTGTGTATCACCATCCTTTGTATCTCTAAGTTTTTTTTCTCTCAATGTCTGAGCTAGTGAGAACCACATGTATGACTAAACCTGAGCTGGTAGCTATAAATATGTGTATATAAGAAGTCTGTTCTCTCTGTGTTGTTTTGCATCAGTCAACTGTCATCACACAAAAATGGGATTCATATACTTACAAGACTCCGTGTCTTTTCCAGCATCCATGGTCTCGAGACTGTTCACTTTAAAAGCCCTTACACAGGCACTCTTAACCTTCAACACTCCTAATATCATGTCTTACTGTTTGAGCAAAATAGTTGTAACTCTAGTTCACAGATCACAAGCATAGCTCACTCACTCACATCTTGCCTTTCTTCATATACCCAACCTATATTTAGGTCAGCATTTTTTTTTAGGGCAAGAGTAGAGGACAGAGCCTAATTGACTCACCGTCATATACACGTATCAGATACCCAACCTATATTTAGGTCATCCGTGTTCCCAAATACTCACAGTGTTGGTCATCCAAAATATCCAGACCCATATCACCAATTCAAAAAAAGCTGTAGCAAAACACATGATCACCTTGTCCGAATAAATTGCACACAACAACCAGCGCCAATGAAACACCTTTGTGTCACAAACGGGATTTTTCAGCGCTGGACGTTGTGCGCTTTTCCTGTGGACACAGCGGATGGATGTAATTGTGAAGGAATTTCTAAAATGTAGTGTGAGAAAAGTCTCACTATTGAAGAACCAGCTTGGGCTACATTTATTTATTTATTTTATAGGTTTTGGTCGTCAACATTCCCCATTCTCAATCATTACTCTTTTAGTAACACTTATGTGACTGGTAAGAAATACTTTTACACTAAAAGCCCGTTTGTTTGTCAACCTTCTAGAATGAAAACTAAAAGTTCTCTTGTACTGATATTCTTGTACTGCACTGAAAACAGTGCATTTTTTTTTTTTTTTGAATTGTATAACTTGAAAATCATTCTTTTCCTGAAATGTATAAAGGTTGCCTTTGGACAGCAGCATGTAAGATCTCCCTGCATGCTATGTCTAGGTATGATAATGAATCAAGATAACCTGTCTACTTTGAATTGAGTTCCTGGGCAGAGAACTTGGACATTGCATCCAGGAATACTTTTAATGACCGTTTCCAAGGGTTCATGGTCAGTGCTGCCAATGCTCAACATTATGAG
>KI569221.1:447-21199 GCA_000500245.1 Cronartium ribicola 11-2
TTTTTTTTTTTCCAAGTGCGTTTTCGCATAGCATTACACAGAAGCACCGTTCCGTTGTATTTTTACCAATGCAGTGTAGCAACGGGCCCCAACGCAGTCGGTACTAGGTAAACTTGTTCGCAAACCGGGCCCGGGAATAGTCTGCGGTGCAGACGGGTCCTGCCGTGTTCAGAGAAAACTGTGGTCGGGGTCGGGACCAAGCTGTCTCTCAGTCCTGATCGTCGACGAACTGAACAGAAATTTTTGGACACCAACTTGAGTCTCAGCCGAAATAATCCAAGCTTGACATAAATATCCATCACTTCAGAGCTCAAGCCTGCTCGCCATCGTCCGACAACGCGCCAATTGGGGCTTTCGAAAGGGAAACCAGTCAACGACATTTTATAGTAATCATCAATCTACTGTACAACAACTCTTCAGTGACGACTTTTTCTCTCTCTGGATCTCATGTCCTCCAATGGTCGACCTCATAGACCATATCGACCTGACGATCGTTGGCAGAAAGACCGGACTCCGGCAGGAGCTCATTCAACACACCCTCCGGTAGAAGTCCCTAGAACTGCAGCCTCCTTCCGTAACGCGGGCACGCAACGCTTTCCTCCAACGTCAGCCGCGATTGTCAAGCGGGAAGATGCTCAACCGAATGAGGATACTTGGACACCTTTCCGGCTTAGGAGACCTATTCAGCCGCCGCTTATACAGACAATGAGTTCTTCCAGACCTTCAATTCCCGACGAGCCTATACCTGGCTCGAGTGGACTTCACGGCCCCCGTGCACCCCACCGACCTTCGTTCAATCCATCATCTGGATACACAAGGCCTGCTCAATACTGGTCACCATATGACCGACGGGAACAGGCAGAATGTTCTTCCTTCCTTCCCAGGGATTATATAGTCGTCTCTGATTATAGCGCTGCCATCCATGACCCTCAATCGTCGAACCGACCTACTCAAGCTGAAACAGGCTCACAACGTGACCGTCAACGTGGTTCAAATCACTCAACTCACCCAGTGGCTGCACCATCGCCTGTGCGTCGCTTTCAACCCCCGGGGCCCACAAATTCTTACCGGGATCCCCCTCAACGCCCATCCTCCGGCTCGAACTCAATAGTGGAATCCTCTGGTAATCGGGATCAAGAATCCTCCTCTGCTATTTCCGCCAGCGTGGTCGGCCCTCCTCAGTTCAGATGGGACGTCAAACCGCAACAGCTGAACAACAGAAATGCCGTTGGTCATAAGCGATTCCTTTCTGCTGGTCGCGATCAAATTATTCATCAGGCGCTAGCCACTGGCGGTCCACCGTCCAAAAAAGCCAGATACAACGCCGATTCTGTTCCTGGGCGGGCTCGGCTCGACCTTCCGTGCAAGAATAAGCGGGAAGCGAATCAGGCGTCCTCACGTACCTCATCCTCAGGCCGTCCCTTAAAACCTTGTTCCTCCACTGCTGTTGACGTGGTCGTAACTCTTCGGCCTGGACTGAGTGCCGAAAATTGCCTTATTTTGATCCGATCGCTTTTGAGTGGCCACGGCCCCATGCAAGTCCTACGCTGTATTCCATTCCATGCTCCTGCGAGAGAGTTGAGCCTGAGAGCTGACCTGATGTGTTTCTATGCCTTCCAGAAAAACAGTGTGTAACCATGTTTTATCGGGTAAAAAGGCTAGTACTATCACTGCTAAGGTGGTGTTTGAAAACCCAATCGATGCGCGTAAAGCATCGAGTCAGAGACGGTTCGAGGTACCGAAGAGTTTTCGCCATCACAATAACGTCATGTTGGTCAAATCAGATCCGTCTTACAACCCTCCTCTCAATCAGACACTCTCGCCCACGAGTGGTACTGCAGATAAGTCTACTGGCTCCAATGACATTGAACAGCCTAATCCTAAGACGACTACCCCATCTACCAGTATGCCTTTGATTGTGAAACAAGATGTTAAGCGTGGCATTTGCTCCACCCCAACAATGCAGGGCGATAAAGATGAAGTGGACACAAGTCATGAGTTGCCTGAAGAAGAATCTCTCTTGACACGCAAGGCTACAAGTCCGTTATCTGTACCCGTCGACCAGATGGAGATATCCTCCGATAGCGATGTTGTAGTACTGAAACTCATGACTCCTGCGGCCTCTCGAGATTCTCGACCCCCTCAAAAAGATAAAAATGACTACGTAGCCGAAGGGACTGACTACAAGGGCAAGAGGCGCGCATCCGCTTCTCTAGATGATACCCTGGAAAAATTAGCCGTCGCGGACGTGGCGCCTGACCCGACCGAACCAAGTAAAACCAGCGAGTATGCCTCTCAGACTGTAAGCAGTCCCGCGTCCTCGGATAATGATCAGCCCATCGTTCAGCGAACTTCGAGTGCCCCTTCGAGCGACATTATTTCAAAATCAAAACGGCGTAGTTCTCGCTCCGGCGACGCGCTCGACGACGATCCCATCGAGCGGGAAGACTCCACCGGACTAGGACCCGTAAAGATGTCCAAGCCGGGCGCAATCATTATTAGTGACGATGAAGACGAACCGCCCGACTCAGTTTCAGACCCTCAACTGGTACCAGTATACGATGTAACATTTCCGTTACCATTGGAATGTCAAGCAACAAACCCAACCTACGTCAAAAATAGGCTTCAGTTCAAACTGGACAAGATTCGTGCAATGACGAAGGAATGTAAAACTGTGTCGAACTCATTGTGAGTCTTGACTTGTGTGATTTGAACCCACAAACGCTTTCCAGCTTAACTGACGCGTGTATTTTACTTGTCTTCACACGCGGACAGATGGACGGAGGAGCATCTCATCCTTCACGTGGTTCATGATTCCAGCTCTGCAGATGCCCATCAGGAAGCTGGTAACACAGAAAGTCCACATGAACGTATAAATGACTCAACAACAATGTCCGACGCCGGTTTCCCGTCTGGAGAAGCTGAGCGTGCAAGCCGCTCACGGAACTCGTCTCACGGAGTAGAGTCAATAATAATTCCACCATCAGGTGGTGCTAGATCAGCTGCTAGCGGTACTAGCCTACATTTTACGTGGCCCCTCGGACCCAGAGCCAGTTTTACTGATAGGAGCCGATACCCTGATTTCCAAAGGACCCTGAACGATTTTTTGACAACATTCTTTAGACTTTGGGAACAATCGCGAGTCGGTCTCAAATATCTCTACGATCGATTCGCTGTGTTTTCGAATTTACTGGCTAAACAAGGTTGTAAACCTAGTAAGGTTACTAAAAGTACTGGATGGGTCAACATATCTGCAAGTATCGCTAGGTTACCGGCCCTATCAAATGACCCGTTCGAGGATCTCATAGTGGATGCTTGGACGGTACCCACAGAGCCTCCAACCGTGATATGTTGTGTTCATGGGGCGTTCTCGGAATTCCCCAAGAACACGAAGCGAGCATTTGATCGAAACTTTGTGCTCCGCCCGGTAGATACTGACCTCTACCCATCCGAGGGATGTTTGGGCCTGATAAAATGGATCGTCCTGAGCGACACGCTTACAATCCGCCGACATACCGCCCAAACGACTGCTGTCATCTCTGGCTTCAAACAGAAATCTGCCCCTGAAGCTGACCCTTCGCGATCTACCGCGTCCCCTGAACTGGACGCAGGCATCGGCGTTCTCTCTGATTCTCGCCGGCGGGATACATCTGAGGATATGCAGATGCGTTCTACAAGCTACTACAGCGGTCGCGAATCCCCAACAATTCCTGCTTCGTCCCCGAACGTCAACGTTTCTGCCGACCCTGAACGCCCCGCATTCCCCGTAGATTTCGACAGGGCCACTTCCTCGGCTGCTATACTTGATATCGAACCCATCCCAGAAGCTGTCAATGTTACTCCGGCAGGTCACATAGCTGAATTAGCAGCCCAGTTACGAGAGGTGCAAAGCGAGCTCAATAGGCTTAAGAGCACTACTCGAAACACGAATACAAATTCATCCTTAACGATGGCTGGCCCCCGGCCAGCCCAGACGACACAATCTTCGTCAAACGATTCTTTTAAAATAAGCAATTCATTTAGCTACCTTCACCGAGGTTTTGGCGTGACGAAGAAGCGGTATTTGGTTCCCACCAATATGGATGTCTATCTGAATGTCTCGCTCCGAGGCGATATCGTATCATGGCACCAGAAAGATCGAAGCAAGGTACAGCTTCTGCTTTCGGGCTCATCACCTACCGACATAGTCGAGTCTGCATGTTACTCCGACGCCCACAAGACTCTCATTGTCGGATCACGTGCATCAAGCGCCGTGCGGTTGGCCACGCCTCAGGTTGCCATAACGAAATTCAATCAGACAGTTGAGCCTGGTTGAATACTTGCCTGCGTTAGTTGCTCTCATATTAATATTTCCTCGTTTTGGCTAAAATTAGGTCAGCGGACTCGGCTGTGAGCGTATGCTGCTTCCGCAGATCATGCATGAGCATGGCGTCCGTGCAACCTGCCTGTTACCGCAAGCTTGCGATATGGAACCCGACGCTTTAAAGTTTGTGACTGCTGGCCAAGAACGCAAATTGATGATTTGGAAGGTGGTGGATGGGGTGGCCGAAATCACCAAGAGATATACAGAACACCCAAGCGGAATTCAAGCCTTGGAGATGTCTGAACAAAATCATATGATATTCTCTGGTGACTCTGGGGGTAGGGTGAGTGACTTTGATAGTAAGGGTTATTCATATTTCAGACAAATGCAAATTAGCTTGTTCGTTTAACGATTCTTGGCGCAGGTTTACCAACTCGATGTCGAGTCAAACACGTCAACACTCCTTCTTGGAGAACGGGCCGCTATACATTGGATACATGCCAAGTAGGTTATGATGATGACGCGCTTCGAAGTTTTTACCGCAGCTAACGATTTCTTCTTGATCACCTGATTCACATCCTAAAGTCCACTGCAGGCCCACACCGTAATGGTTACGACCGCAAGTAAAGTGCCTGGCCAACAAGTAAGACTGTCCTGCCATTGGTTGGGCAATCAGTCAGTGACGAATTTCGATGGCAACTGATCACTTCGATGAAATCCACCCAGTTTCGCTTGTGCGACGTGCGAGGTGATCAACCCGCCATCAGTTTCGGGTTTTCGCGCAATCCAGCCGAACAAGGATTTGAGCCCCCCGTAGAAACCTACCGCAAAGTGAGCTAGCCGTTCAATCAGTTTTTTTGTTTTTTCATCGTCAGAGACTTCGATCAAACGGTAAACAATTTCTTGTTTCGCAGGGAAGTTTACGAGATTACTACTTTGCATATCCCACCGGAGAGCTTGGTGGGACGATGATTTGGGATTTGAGGTCGACCCGCACCCATCTGGTCCAAGCAGGAACCGGCATTGGTACCCAGGTACAACGCCCTTTTGTGATCCTTTGGCAGTCAATTCCGATCATGAATGCTGATACAACTTGCCTCAAATCGTCCACAGTCCCACCTGGAGAGCCGGAGAACGATGGTGACCCTCGAAAAGAATACGCTGAGATGCACCGACTTTCAGTGACTCGAGACCCTTAGCATCCGTTTTTTTTTGTACAAAGAAAATTGGACAACTTTGTTGTGGCTGTTTTATAACTTGAACTTGAAGCTCTAATACGATCGTTGTGATGATTATTTACTCTCCCATACTTTGCTGCTCGCTATTCTGTTAGCTTCTTGTTTGGAATTAACTGATTGTAAAAACAAATGTTAGAAGCCTCGTTACTTTTTTTTTCAATCTTTTCAAATAGATCAAAGTTATTTGCACCGAATGAGGTAAATGCCAGTTGCATCAGGTTGAGTGTATATTGTGGTTACGAAGCTATATCAAAACCTGTCAGGCACTGCGAAGGTTAAGTATAATGATTTATAGAGCATGGGCAACTTTTATGAGATCCTGTGGTAGTGTGTGTGGGACGTAAGAATGCTAATGTCGATGGAACGTATGGCATCACAATTCTTGAGGAGAAGAAGAATGAAGAATGTGATGTGACACGTGTAGCAGGGCTACCTAAATTCTATGCCATCTTCCGACATAATCTATATTAAGTTCTTAAGCCAGTTACTTTCTTAATGTTGCGGATTCTTCTACTATTCTTTTGCTTTCAAGACTACGGAAGGACTTGTCATCGTAGACCTTTCTTTAAACTGATTAACTAATTGTAATTGTGCCTGCCTCTTTGTTATTTGGACTAAACACTTTGTAAACCTGCCCTCTTTTTTTTTCGGTTGGTTCCTTTTACTATTATCACCAAGCTTCCTTACATCTCTATAAATAGAGCTCTGTTCTTGTATTCGAGACTCTTATTATTCATTATATTCTTTTATATTCTTTTATATCTTTTTAATCTCATATCTCCTCTTCAGCTCTTCAGAGCTTTTACAATCTTTATTCTCATTAATATCCTGCTCTTCGAGCCTTGTTTTCGTTCACTTTAACGCTTCTCGCCTCGCGACTCGATATACTCGTCACAAGGCTATCTGTGTAATTCCCTTAAAAACCCTAATCCTGAGATAATTAAGTGTGTACAGTTTCCTCTAAGTTGGTCGGTGACTGTTACACACGTCTTTTGTCATAACATTTCTAGGAATTTCATATGCACTGATAGTTTTTCTCTCAGCAAGTACCAAGAAGGCTTTTTTTTTTTTTCTTATTGTTGTATATAACACTGTGATGTACTTGGAATGGATGAACAGGTGCACAAGCTACTTATGATGACAATCAGAACATGACAAAGACATCTTCTCACTCTCCAGGAAGGAGCGTCACTTTGGTACTACCTGTAAGTATTTTTCTAGGTGACAAGATTCAACTAAAAGTTCAAATTGAAATGTATACCATACGTTGAGATTCAATCTTACACAATATGTGTTAGTTATGAGCTGTCCCGACTGTCGAGGGACTGAGCAAGGCTCGCGATGCACATGGATTGACATGCGCGTACGGCGCGACAATCCAGTAAAAAAAACATACGACTGGGAGTCGCTAGGTCAAAGCGGAAGGTGAGGGAAATCGATCGCACGGAAGGCGGATGGTTATGATTCCGAATAAAAATATCCAGAAAGCCAGAGAAAAGGTGCACGGGGAATCAATGTACTGTAACTCGGACGTAAAAAAAATGTCGACGGAGACAAAACTGCCGACCGGCCCGCATCACAGGGCTCTTGAAGATACTTGTGCTTTGAGAAAGTTGTAGGAATTGGTCATATATTCTTTTGTTCCATCCAAGGATTGAGAAGTTTACCTATCATTCAATTTAATAATGTAACTGCTTTAACGAACTCGGAGTGGATGAACATGAACGAGAGACATCCAATACCCGCATCAACATAACAGGTTCTCTCATTCATGACCCACTTTTTAAAATCTTCATGATCTCCCTAGCTCAAAGCAAAAGCTGATAACTCAAATGTAAATTGAACGTCTTCTCAAATTTATAATCGAAGGTGATTTAAAAATTCAGTAGCAAAACATTTGCCCATGTTTTTTTTTTTTTCTTTCTGTTTATCAAAATCCACGATCTTGTAACCACAACTTGAGTTCTTTAGTGATCTTCCCTCGCATATGAACTTGTTTAATCCTAGGTTTTACAATCGGTCGAGATTCAGGGAAATCAAGAATGAGGTCGGATTTGAGTTTCTACAAATGAAAATGTTGTTATCAGGTGTTTTATCATAAGTGTGTGTGTATACGACCACTGATGAAAAAGAGAGAGAGAGTAATTTTACCCACCTCTATATCACCTTCTATTTTCTTCACTAAAGTCCATACCTGACTGAGCGCTGGTCTCATCTTAGTATAGACGGGCAAGGTGCCGAAGGGTACAGTGCGCTGGACATGGTACCCTAGAGGTTTCTCGGCCGTACCCAAGGGTGCTTTCCAGAGCCTATCAGGTATGACGTTGATGATAGGCGTGCCGGTCTTAGAGTGAGTGAGCGGAGGGAGTTGAGAACTTGAGGGCTGAATGGGTGAAGGCCTGCTGGGGTTTGTGCGCTCAGTGGAAAGTGTCCGGGCAGCGGCGGTGAGCGAAGGAAAGTGATGAGATGTGCAAAGTGTTGGTCGTAGAGACAAGAGGCGGGAGATGGATGAGGACATTGGGACGACTGGGGAGAGTTCGTCGAAGGGTGGGAAGTCAAAACATTCACGGGTGAAGGAGGTGTTGGAGGAGTGTCGACTGGACAACATGTGAGCGGTGAGATGTAAGGGAGGTGACATGCCAGCGTGACATGCAATATGACAGCCCTACATGATACTGTGACCACAGGTCGACCGGTTCTCAGATGACAGTTGGTCATCGATTGGAGGGGAAGCCAATTCCAAAAAAAAACTTTCGTCCACTACCCAAGAAGACCAAGACAACGAAAAACTCATGAACGGAAGATTTATCACAAGATATCAAAACATCCGTTAAGAGATGAAACTTCAACCACTCGTCCAGCCATCTCACTCTGCCTGCCCTTCGGTAATCTCAGATGACTCTAGGTAAGTCAACCAACTGAGAAAGTAGTGTCATTCTAACTTAGCTGCAGAAGACTTACTCTATATCCTCTTACTCCACAGCTACTGCTTCGTTCCTGGGGTACCATTATCCATTCACACCTATTCGACTCACAACGCAGTTCTACTCTCTACGTATACCTTGCCCACTTCCTCGGACACCACCCGACTCGTCGCCATTCACAAGCATCCTCACTTCCCTAACCATCAACTGGTCCTGGTCGCCTCCGATGGCACATTCTATGTCTACGACTTCCAAAAGTCTTGTCTGTTGGCTTCCTACCGTACCGGCCTCCCGATTATCTTCTCGCGCCTCCGACAAACCTCCATACCGACGCATGAGAATAAGCCTGGAGATCTTCAACCTACCACCACCCCATTGACACTCTTTGTGGTGGCCCAGAAAGCCAGTCTGTTTACCATATCTGATAACAAAGGTAAGGTAATCACGAAAAGACATGCCAAAGCATTACCTGGGACCCGACCCAAGGAAATTCGTATAGAGTCAACTTTGTTCGCCGTACGCCTTCACCCACTTGTCGCCGGTGCGCGAAAACAGACAGCAGGGAGTCTGGAAGGGAAATATGCAACGATGAAAATGCTGAAAACGGCGAAAGCGACTTGCTTTTCGGCTAGCACATGTGGTAATTGGCTTGGAATCGTCACCGGCACGAGTATATGGCTTGTACGGCTCATTCGACAGGAAGTCTTTGAGAATTGGAACATGGACGAACAGAAGACGGAGCCACGCTTCCAAGCGGTTCATTTAAAAGCATACGAGAAGATCACTAGCATCGCCTTCCCACCCAAGTCTCACCTCGATCACGTTACATCCCCCCTAGGCTGCTCATCCATTGACTTGTCTTGCACGCCTTGTGATTTCTTCGCCACCGGTTCATCTGCTGGTCGAATCGCGTTGTGGCACGCACTCTCGGAGTCTCAATGGAAATCCTTCGTCAAAGAAACCGCTAATCAACCTTCCGTCAGCTTACCCTGTCCTACCTCCGTCTCACATTGGCACGCCCACGCTGTTGCCGATCTCGCGTTCACTCGAAACGGATCATATTTGATCAGTGGTGGTGAAGAGGCTGTCGTTGTACTCTGGCGACTGGACGACTTTGAAGGTATCGGCCAGGATTCAAAATCATTTCTGGCTAGACTTCGAAGCCCTATTAAACATCTCTCGCTCATCGACAGGCTTCCGACCAACGAGCCTGGAGTGATGGTGACAACCAAGGACGGTAGGCTGTTACTTGTCAGCACGGCCTCTATGAGTATCACAAAGACGCTTCGGCTGGCGAAGATGAATCAGCTTCCTCAGTTGTCAAGGCGGAGGACATGTCTTATCTCGAGCCTCTCCACCCCCCTCGGATCTAAGCCAGATCCTTCAAGACCCTACGGCCCGCTAATGGTGCCTTCATCACACCAGACGACCTTACACGTCTTGGACGGAGGATCGGGTGATCTGATGAACGAGATCAATGTGACCCCGAAGAACATCGTCAGTCGACGCGACGACCGCTCGATTGTCGAACCCGTGCTCACGCACGTCGCTCTCGGCGGCCAACGCGATCGGTATATGGCCACCATTGATTCCTGGCACGATGCCCACCGTGGATTCGAGCCAGAGATCACATTGAAGCTCTGGGAACGAGACTCGGAAAATGCTAAGTGCGTGTTTATGACTAAATATTTCTATTCTCGTCTGTTTGCTGATGTCCCTTTTTTTTTTTTTTTTGGCTCTTCTCATAGCTTTAATCTCATCGCTCGAGTTGATAATCCGCACGAGGACGAGATCACCTCCCTCAACTTCTCTCCCGCCGCCGTTCCCTCGATCGTCACCACCTCAACCGATGGAACCATCAAGCTTTGGTCCTTCTCTCAAGTCACTTCCCGATCGAAGCCAATTAAACCAGTGAAGCCATCAAAGTTAGACTGGCTCAAGTCTAGCTCTCTCTCCTACCGGGCTCTGGGCGCCCTCGACTCGTCCTTCTCCGAGGACGGCACAGTGATGGCCGTTTTACACTCACAATGTGTGAGCATCTGGAACATTCCCGAGCGCCAGTTGCTGAAGACCGTCGGAAGCGGGTCAAGGGCTCGCTTGGGCGTCTTGCGGAAGGTATGTTTCGTCGGGGCTTCGATGGATAAGCTTATGATCCTCGGTCGGCGCGGTTTTGAGATAATCGAACTAACGACCTCCAAAGGTGAGCTCGTTAGCAATTTTCAGAGGGTTAAGACAGATGATTTTCACCCTGCTGACATATGAAATCGGTTTGATTGGTGAAGAAAATGGTGTCTGGAAATCTCGAATCGATCACTTCCTGAGGATCCCACACTCAGATTACATTGTCGCCTTTAGCAAGTCAACAGAGCGAAAGCAGACCGTCGAGGATCCAACCCAGCCGTCGACGCCAGGCCAGAGCTTGCTAAACATCATCGACATCAGTCTCATGAAGCTTGTTTATAACACCAAGGTTCGCGCCACTCGAGCCGCAGTGTTTGTAAAAGAGTGTAACAAACCACCTGCATCCAAATACGAACTTCTCGACGGACTCGTACTCTACACCGTGAATGGCGGTCTTTTCAGGTTTGGAGAGGACGTTTTTGGACTCTATGCTGCATCGGCTGCGGCTGAGGCGCGGGAGGCGGATCCAAGCACGCGTATGAGCTTGCCTTTCAAGGAACTTTTATCCCACCAGTCTGACGAAGCTCCACCGCTCGATGAGTTCACCCTACGACCATTGAACGGCGCGACCGATGGGAAAGAGCTGAGAGAGATGTTTGAGAGCCTTCTCTCCATGCCACCTCACCTCATTCCACCTAGTCGGATGATTTGGTCTAACTTACTCGTCCCCACTGCCTTACCTACATCCAATTCAACGTTCAAAGATTCCCGGTCATTGGAGACTGAACCAGCGTGCGCCCCCTCAAGCACGAAAGAACTTGAAGAGGATGAGTGTACCACTGAACCTGAGATTCCAATCCCTACTTCTGGTATGCGACCTATTACTATTAAAGAACTAGACTCTCCTTCTTTACCTCGGTGAAGTTGTTTTCCGCCTTATTCCATTGAAATGTAAAATAATTTAATAGATCACGCACAGGGGTTTTTTTTTGTTTTGTTGTTGTTGTTCGCCAAATGATAATCAATGGTCATGGAGTAGCTTTGGAATAATTTTTTTTTTTCGAATCTGGTTTAGCCAAAAGTTTTAAACTTGAGATATAACCTATTGGTTTTTTTTTCGTTTTATGTATCCCTATGAGAGAAGCTAGGTCAAGGGACTTGAGATTGAGTGAAATTTCCTTTTCGAAGGAATAATCCCTCAAATTCTGACCGGTGTATATATATGGAAGATTGAGAAAGTAATTTTTGTTGTTTCAAATTGATACCTAATGTCATAATATAAACACACTCAAAGAGTTGTGAATGGTAGTTGATCTTATCTAGTCAACAACTAAGCTGTAGGAACCATTTTATACGTGTCACGTTGGGGACTGTTTTTTTTTTATTGTCTCCGAGTACAATACTATCTAAGGCATTAGGGAGTGACCCATCCACAGTTGAATGTTTTCCTGCACGTTGGGTGAATGAAGTTGGGACGATGATGCAACCTACTTGGTTTTTATTTTTAGTTTTTTTTTTCTACATCTTTGCGTTCAGTAGCTAAAGTTCTCATGTAGCGCAAAATCTGAAGGACTGGCCTGGACTCTGTTACTATGTGGCCTGTAGGGGAACTGTGGTGTTTGTTTGATGGGTACAGTTGAGCCAGTTCTGAACTTTTCAAAAGGAAGTATGTAAGTACAGTGTTTCTCTTCTGATGATGGATTACAGTAACAGGTCGTTAACGCACAGCACCGTTCGATGGGTGGTACAATTGAGTCCGAGCCCCGTGGTACCCGTGGGAACGGCAGCGGATATGCAGATCGGTCGGATCACCTATCCAACGGACAGAGGTGCAGTCAAATGAGTTGACTGGTGACTCATTTGTTTTAGGAATGCAACCAAACGACCACCCACACCATCAACCCATCAGTCTTCATCCTCAACTCACTTCATCATCCATCATCAGCATCAGCATCAGCATCTCTGACTCTCATCAATGAGTACCATCCGGAGGGTCTCCAAACTCAATCCTCGCGACCCTCAGCAAAACCTTTTATCGGATGCACCTGCAAGCCCTGGGAGGCCCACTCCCACCCCAGCCTCTCTACCGGATTACGTCAGTTTGACTCCAAACTCAACTTGGACTATGCTCTGATCGGCTGATTTCTTTAGTCGCTCAAATCTCTCAATCTTAGCAACTCGGTGAGGTGCTGGGGCGTGGCGCGTTTGGATGTGTGTTTCGCGCCTTGAACTGGTTCACAGGTGAGACCGTCGCGGTTAAGCAGGTGTGTGTCTTGTACCAACTTGTCTGACTTACTGATTATGTTGACCGATCATCTTCACTTATATTGACTCTTCCCCTGCTCACAGGTCGGCCTGAGTAACATTCCACGGTCTGAACTACCAGAGATCATGGTATGTACCAGAAACCATCATGATTTTGATTGTCCAAAATAAACTCATATTCTGACTTTGGCTTTTACAGTCAGAAATCGATCTTCTCAAAAATCTCGATCGTAGGTCATCATCTCTAACTCATTTTTTGATTCAAGATATTGATTCTGAATAAGTCTCGTTTTAGATCCCAACATTGTTCAGTACCGTGGTTTTGTAAAGACGTCAGACTATCTATATATCATCTTAGAATACTGCGAAAACGGTTCGCTGCACACCATCTGCAAGAAATTTGGAAAATTTCCTGAATCACTAGTAGCCGTCTACATCTGTCAGGTTCTTGAGGGCCTGTTGTATCTCCACGAACAAGGCGTAATTCATCGGGATATCAAGGGATCCAACATTCTCGCCACCAAAGAGGGAGGAGTCAAGCTAGCCGACTTTGGTGTCGCCACTCGCACCGGCGCACTTACCGACAATGCAGTCGTTGGGTCTCCCTACTGGATGGCACCCGAAGTCGTTGACCAATCCGGAGCAACCACCGCCTCTGATATCTGGTCTGTCGGTTGCGTCGTCATTGAATTGCTCGAAGGTAAACCGCCTTACTACTTCTTGGAACCAATGCCGGCACTCTTCAGGATTGTGAATGATGACTGTCCTCCTTTGCCCGAATCCGCTTCGCCTATCGCAAGAGACTTCTTACTCCAATGTTTTCAAAAAGATCAAAACCTGAGGATTAGTGCCAAGAAGTTACTCAAGCACCCCTGGATGCTCTCTGCTAAAAAACGGCTAGAACAAAAGGAAAGAGAACAAGCACTAGCTCAGGGCCGACGTACCCCTGCAGGAAATCATCTCAGTAATCCACTTGGACCTCGAGGTAGTAATGGGACCGATCAAGTGGGGAAAGCTACTGGGTATGATGAGACGGTCCAGCGCGTTCAAGATTGGAATAAGGCTTTGGAGAACGAACGCCCTACCAACCCTGTCCACAAACCGCTCTCCGATGTTCCACACTCGCCTCGTCAGGTCACTAGTCATTACGTAGCTTCATCGCCACATGTAGCCCATCGATCGCCTGAAGACGGACATCTACCTCGTTCCCGAGCATCCACCACCAGTCGGCCCAGTCACCATCATTTTTCGGGTACCATCGCCCCTCCACGAGCTGCCAACCTCTCCTCGTCCATAGTCAGTCCAGCCTTTGACGAAGCGACGATGATCAAAAACTCTACGATCCGCGGAATTCACAGGCCTTCAGTTTCATCCGCCCTCCCCTTGACAGCCGCTAATCTACCAGTGGCGGTCATGACCGCGACCCCACCAGCCCGGAAGCTGGCCGAGGTGGGCGTCGAAAGTCCACAGGGAGATAATTGGGATGATGACTTCGAAGGCGGGATCTCGAGCTCGAAGATTGCTGCGCTCGATCACGAATCTCATACCGGAAGTTCCTCATCAGGCGCCGGGGGTGACGATGGTGACGACGCAGAGCCAAACGCTAGTAGGCGTCCGCCCGGAAGTAGAGACGATAATTCTGATACGATCAAACCACCGGGTGTGACCAAGGGACCAGGGCTGGAGCGTCGGTCCAAGCCTGTATCTTCCTTGGGCGCGATCGTAGAAGACTACTCGGATTTAGTTGGCGATGATCAACAAGATCCTTTTGAAGGCAAGGTCGCCAATCTGAAGGTTTGCTCTCGCTCACCTCATCTTCAAACGCCTTTCTTGTGCGCTCGTTCAAACAGATGGGGCTAATCTGATCTTGATGTATCCTTTGCGAAGGTCCTGAATCAACACCAGAAGATTCTACATCCGAAGGATATCAGTTCAACAACTAATAGCGACCCAAGCCACAGCTTTAAGGCTCGCTTGGCCGCCGCCAGCGGTGGCCAGCCTGCCTCATCAGCCAATCTCGACCCTACCCGAGCGCCCTCACCTGCGCCAGGGGGATTGGGGAGACCAATTGGACACGGTATACCGTTGACCAGGTCGAGCTCGATGTCTTCACAGTCACCTCATTCACCCTTGGCCGATGAGCACCTCAACCGGTTCACCGAACAGGCTGGAGAGGATTACTCGGATCTGTTTGGGAAAACTCTAGGACTGGGCGAGGGAAGAGAAGGTCACAGTGCATCAAACGAGACGTTGAAGTTGCAGACCCGACTGTCCAATATGTCCAGTAAATCATGGGTCAGTATTCTGCTTTCGTCTAGAGTTTCTTTATTGGGTTTCGAGACGGTTGAAATGAAGAACTCATGCCTGGTGATATATTTGGCTTTGTGTTTGAGTGTAGCTTGGAGACGAGGATAGTGACGAAGTGGATCCGTTTGCAGAAGTGGATGATGATGACCTGACAGAAGAGCCGACGCTAGAAGCTAATCTAGCTAGGGATCGACTGGCGAGGTTAGGGAACCTGGTAACAGAGATTGTGGATCAAATGACACCTGATATTGACGAATTCGCGCTCAAGGACGGATGTATGCAACTGGTTAGTCTCCGTTGGATCACCTAACCTTCCCTTGGCTTCGTAAAGACGACTGACAGACGATCGATGTAGATCGGCTTGTTTGAAGATACTCCTGAAATCAGAGGACACTTTGTGCGTTCACATGGTATGCTGGCTGTGATTGAATTACTCCAACAGTTTCAACGGTCCCGAGACCTTGTTAGCTTACTCTTGCGTACCATCAACCTAGTAAGCCACCCTATCGATCTTCGGGTCATGGATACAGAGCTGACAAGCCTCATTGTTCCCTCCAAAACGGAAAGATTATCAGCGATGATCCAGAATCGTTGGAGAAGATCTGCGTATGTTTTGTTTTCCAAATCTAAATGGTGGTTTCCCTATATACGGGACCAGCTTTAAGATTTAGACCCATACGTTCCGATTCTGAAACCCATATCGCTTTATTCGAACACCCATGTCTATAGTATAACGGAGGTTGTCCAGTTGTCATGAGCTTTGCTTCGAACAAATACGCACGTGAGATTCGATTGGAGGCAGCTTTGTTTATCGGTTCAATGTGTCAGACCTCACTCCTTACGGTTGGTTGACCTACATACCATCTTTTTTGGTCTAACTCTTCATCTTTTACATGTCACTGACAGACCTGATGACTGGCTCATATATAGCTTCAAATGTTCATTAGTTGTAGAGGACTCAAGGTTCTTGTGGAGATGATGGATGAGAATTATGATGAGCAAAAAGACTTAGTATGGATGGCTGTGGACGGGATCTGTCGAGTGTTTGAGCTACAGGTAAGTGTGTGTGTGTGTGGTAGCGGTAGTGGGATCTGGTGAGCTCACTATCACCTTTTTTAGGGTCCGACTCCGCGCAATGACTTTTGTCGGATGTTTGCACATGAAGGCCTTTTGGACCCTTTATCAGAAGCCTTGCTTCATGTCTCACATGACGATGATGACTTGGCCGAGAACGCCAAAGGCCGGATCGTACACATCTTCCTCCTATTCTCTCAAGCAGACATGCGAGTGAAGGAGATTATGCTTACTCGATCAATCATCCTACGTAAGTTCTATCGCGTTCATGTTTTTCTATTTATTCATTTGCTCATCGATCCGGTTGGTCCTTAGGTTTGATCAGATCTTTATCAATACTCGAGACCGAGCTTTTAGCGACGATGTTGAAAACTTTGAAGAATTTGACAATGCTTCCTTCCGGCCTTCAAGTACTCCAGAATGCTAACACCATCGAGACGCTGACGACGCTGCTCAAACATCAGATTGAACGCGATCCTGATACGCCACTCACGACTGTTAGTATCTTTCATCCCATTCGGTTCAGAGATTTCTATCTCTCATCTCCCCCCCCCTTTTTTTTTTTGGCATGGTTTGTGTATGCAGGAGATCGCGAACCATGTAGTAAACGCGCTCTACAATCTATGTCGGCTGAGTAAGACTAGGCAGGAGGAAGCCGCCCTGGCTGGTGCTATCCCGATCCTACAACGTGTGGTCAAAAGTAGTTCACCCCTCAAACAATTTGCTCTCCCAATTCTTTGTGATTTTGCTCACACGAGTAAAACTTGTCGGAAGTTGCTCTGGCAAAAGGATGGATTTGCGTTTTATCTTGGTTTACTTCGTGATCCATTCTGGGGTATTACTGCCCTCGAATCGATCTTGGCTTGGTAAGCGTTTTTGAGGATGATAATTAAGTTGTATTGACGCTGATGATTTGAATTTTAATCCTAATTCTTTTCAGGCTTTCAGATGAGACAGCACGAGTAGAAGATGCGCTGACAGAGCCATCTTCGATCGAAGCCCTCTTGAAGATGTTTACGAAAGCCAAAGCGACGACGTTTGAGAACTTGCTTGATCCATTGCTCAAGGTGAGACCCCTTGATCCAAGTGACCGTCATTATCATTGAGTGATAGTTCTGATCGAATACTGCCTACGCTTTCTTTTTTCTAGCTTTTTCGAATGTCACCTGCTGTCGGTGCAGCACTGACGTCCCAGCCGACCTTTGGCCGCCGACTCGTCGATCGACTCCTTGGTCATAACAAGGCCGTTGTGAGATTGAACCTATTACGACTCACGAAAGCTGTTTATGAGACCGCTGGTGAAAAGTCAGCAATATTAAAGATGCCTGGCTTAACGGCAGGGATCGCGAAGATGGCCGAATCAGATTCGGCCATTCTTGTACGCGAGTTAGCTAAGGAGCTCAATCGAGAGTTTAGTGCATTCGATCAACGAGCTTCAGTGATAGGGAGACAATCAGGGAGGGGAGGAGGAATGAGTGATGAAACACCAAAGGCATCTAAGAGACTTTTACCGGGTAGTGAACCTGGATCAGCGGCTTCTTTTGCAGGAAGAGCAATGTTAGGAAATAATAAAGAAAGTGTGGGATCGAACAGGTTTGTTGGGGGTGGTAGTACTAGTAGTAGTAGTGGGAGTCGAGCATCTAGTGCGAGTGGGAGCAATTTATTCGGTCGAGTATTAAGAAGGCCTTCGACAGCTGGAGGAATACAACGTAAACCTCCATCACCAGCTTGAAGAATCATTTACTTTAATTAGTTTGAGATCTCTTCCAGAGGTAGGTCATTGTGAACAGGTTGGGGGTTTTTTTTTCATTAAAACAAATAAAAATATAAATCAACCAATTGAGAGAATATTTTGATAATATCCAGCTTTTTATATTTTTTGTCTATGTTCTCTCTTAGATGATTCCTAATTTATTTTGTTACTGTTGTTGTTGGTCTTAAAAGAACAATCCTTTTTTTCTCTCTCTCTTTCATTTGTCTGTCTATGCCACCCTTGTAAATTTAAATTTGAACATAACACAATTAGGTAGGTAGTAAGTGAAGTTGTGTGTTGGTTATCATTGTAAAAAGTTAAATAAATGAATAAAATCAAAAGTGAGAAATGAGATGAAGGAGATGGACTTTAGTAGAGTGATTGAGGTGAGATGGAATGTTTTATTTTATTTCAGTATTTATTTACATAGCATTGCCTTTTTTTTTTGTGGCTGAGTTTGTGAGGTGATGTTGATAAGTTAGACTGTATGTATCCATAAAAATTGGTTCTGGTTTTTTTTTAATTTCCTTCAAATCGTGTCCTTCAACTTTTTATTATTTCATAAATTGAATTCGTCATGTCCTTCCTCAAAGCACTCTTCAATCCATACAATCATCAACCATCAACTCAACCATCTCCAACACGACACGAACCTGAACCTGAACCTCAATCAGCTTTATTATCCTTTCAATCTTCTTGGAATCAAATCAAGGTATGTCCTACCATCATCATTAAAAAAACATTCATTCATATCCAAATCCTTGACTTATTTTTTTCCATCTTTCGTTTCAGAATGCTTTATCTTCCCCGACTCACCGTCAACAAACACTTCAATCGACTGATATCAAACTTCACCTTGACCGACTCTGGGAATCTCTGGCAGTCGAGAATCATATCCCAATCTCAGCTATGAATTCATCTGGCTCAAAGACCTTGACCTCAGCTTACACGGGCGAATGTGTGGAATACTGTTCGTCCTCCTCGGTTCCTCATCATATCATACTACCCAACACTTTACTAGGCTCATCACGATCCATGCCCTCTTTGCTTACTTAGTTCTTAAACACGATGTTCCCGGTACCCTCGTCGCTCTCTCCCTACCCGATCAACCACTCGGCGTCAAGGGCCTCGTGATAGGATTCTTTCTGACCCTAGTCGTCTTCATGGATGAACACTTTGTTGTGCATGCAAAAGTTCACAAACCACTCGTGAGACTTTTAAGGAGTTGCGTCGAACCTGAGCTAGACTCCGAAGAAGCAGATGAACCAGGTTGGCGAACGAAAGAAAGTGCATACGAAGAAGCTGTGGTAGAGGTGATGTGCCGTTAGTCCTTTCGAGTTCATTGACTTGAGAAGAAATCACTCACTCATTCACATTTTATTTACTCTAATACATCATTTTCTCAATAGACCTCTGCTCTCGAATCAAGACATTCCCCGAATTACTCGCTGTCTTCCTTCACAATCGCTCACGTACAACTAATAATACATTGACATCACAAACAACTCAACTCTCATGGCCGCCCTCTCCCTACCCTCAACCCACTACCTCCATCTCATCATCCGGCACTCAATCTCCTAACCCATACTCGCAACCCAGCCAACGTAAATCTGTTCATTTTTCTCCTCAACCTCGACCGCTCTCCCCATCACCATCGGTTCTCTCCTCCGCAATCGCTCCTTCCGATTCCCTCAACCAATCCACCCTCAGCTCTTCCACCATCGACAATCAGCCCTCTGCCTCCCGTCGATCGACACCAACATCCCCTCTGCTCGATTCGCTCACCGCATCAGCTCTCAAGCCAGATTCGGACATGCTTATCTTTTCCTACCTCCTACGCTTCCTACATCGAGACGGACGCACAGGCGATCTCGCTCGCGCCGGTCTACTTTTCCTCATGGAACTTGCCATGGGCCGCAGCCAGCCTCCCACAACTCAAAACGCGCTTGGGGAGTTCGAGAGTTCATCAAAACCTACCAAGGCTGCTGAAGCAGCGGCGGTGGCGTTTGGAGAATGGATCCTTGACTCTGACTTTGCTGACGTCCTCGGAGCTGGTATTGGTGCAGCTTACGGTCTACTACCTTCTAGATTACTCATCACCCCACGTCATGAGAACCCAAAAGGTGGAATGGTATTAGGAGGCATGGGAACTCATTTGGAAGATGAGGAGGACGAAGAAGAAGGGGGAAGGTCATCCGAAGAGCGCGAGCGTGAGCGAAGGCGTAATCAAGTCTTTAATGGTTTAGGAGTATCAGGATCAGAGGAATTTAGAGCTCAGATGGACCTTTTCTTGAAAATGGTCGAGTTTGCGCAAGATGTACTTCGTAACACAACTACTAGCGCCCTTCATCACTACCTCGCGCCCCCGGATCCGATCGGACCCGGGCGTGCACTGACAAAGGCCGAGGAGAAGGAAGAAGAAGAAGGACCGACGCCATCGGAGATCGTCGCTGCTGCGATATCTTCCGCTGTGCTTGGGTCAATCAGAAACTTGTTCCTCAACGCGATCATGTACCCATCCATCCTTGAGTGCTCAGACGAGGATGGGAGCGCGGTAGCGGTGATGAGCTATCTCGAAGCAGTCCTCTCTTTACTCGAGACTGACGGCGAGCTCGCGGATGGCTTACTGCGATTCTTGATGACCGAAGACAATGAAGCTTCTGACGTATGTCTATTTCTATCTTCCTCCATCTTATTTTCCGATGCAGTTAGTCTGACGTTGCACGTGTGTTCTTGGCCAGCCACTGCCCCGTACCATTCATGCAAA
>KI569231.1:305-16136 GCA_000500245.1 Cronartium ribicola 11-2
TGAAGACTTGAAAACAGAAGAGTTACAAGTATTTGTGAAGGCATTTTGTACAGTGATTGACCCTTTACACTCGAGAAATTGAGTATTTTGTTATTTTTTTGTTGTGGTCTTTCTTCCCTCCAAGCTCTGCCAGCAGCCAAGCACTGTTGGAGTTCCACACCGGCCAGTTACTGCTCCGGGTAGTCAGAACCGACCACTGTCTGGCTTCTCTACATAGTGCTTTACAGTCGCCAGAGGTGTCATTATACCACTTCACAAAGAAATACCTTTAAACATACACCTTCAATATCCAAGGATTATTAGTAGAGATGTCTCTTTCATTTCTAAAAGTCTAATTTCGTGATCAACCCTTCTTTTGATTTATTTGATTGACTTCTTCATTGGTTAAAATTCTTAGTTCTCCACATATCATAATTCCTCATCCAATCTCGACAAAATCTACTCTCTAGAAGTAAAAGAAGACTAAGTAGACTTTGTCACCATCTTTAGTACTTTATAGACGTGTTTCTGAATTAATAACTGACAACTTGGACACTCTATTATCACCAACTACCCTGGGTTAATCAATCCCTGCTTTATTAACATAATATTGCTTAAATTTCACCTAGAGTGATTGCCACAACCAATAAGAGTTAGTGAAGAGAAAGCCAATAATTGTTGATTTCTGTCAGATCATGATATATTCAGATAAGGCCTGACTATCAGCCAGTGATATAATCACTTTAAATTAGCTGTTCCATAATAGCTAGATCAGATTTTGTGGTTATTACACCACTTGTTTTAGATCTAGGCTCACACACAACCTGTATGCACTTCATGACCCTGATTTGCCCGGCATGTGTTCTTTATATTGTACTGTGCTCCGTGTCCCTGGATTGTTTGGTTGTTTATTCCTCTTTCTTCGTCCAAACACCAGATCTGTCACAACCCTATTTCTCTCTTATTCTCTCTATCAATTTCATAGATTCACTTATAGAGCACTGACTTGGAGCACTTGTACAGCTCCTCTGATCTGGTGTCATTTGACATCATATTTTTGTCTGATGGAACCTCAGACACCATGGCCCAACATAAATTTGCAGGCAGTAAAGATTTTGATCCAAGGCATTAATCAAGTCCTAATTCTTCCTTGGATGGGTGGATTGAGTGTCAAATTTTTTGGACATCCTATCCAAGGGATTATGATGGCAGTGTTGAGGTATCCTGATGCTATTCTGTTGAGGCATGTGTCAGTATGATTAATTCAGAACTTCTAACAGGTTAGAGTTCAGTGTAAAAAAGGTTTAAGTAGAATTTACTTGATGAGTTCAGTAGGAAGTATATTGCCGATAATGACATAGATATGTTACCCTCCACAACCAGGTATTTGATCGCGGTAGGGAGTGTGTCTGAAGTTTTCTAAAAAGTCTTCTAGTCACAGGATACAAACCTCAAATCTTGGGATTTCTATGCCAGAATTCCAAGTCAAATTTTGGCAGGGGTTGAGATAGGTTTGGATGATGTGAAGTTGGGCTCACAACTTCCTTTGTTTTTCTGTTCCTTTTCCCCTTTTCTTCCCCTTGGTCTTCAAAATTATGTTTGTCTTGAACGCACCTCGAACACTGCTCTTGGTAGGCTGTTTTGATGTTCCTCTGACCGGCTACTTGCCTGGCCCATAACCCCTAAGTGCGGGCTTCCTCCGTCTTCTTCACCCTGAAGGGTTTTTACCTTCAGGCACAGTTTAAAATGCGCTTCTGTTCCACTAGCTCACACTCATCCCCATGGACATGGTCAGCTACAGGTAGCAAAGCTGTGTGACTTTTGATTTTGAGATTATACACAATGAGTGAATACAGGTCAAATTATTGTTGAGACCCCACCAAGAAATGTTTGGGTAACTACCTGAGGGATCCAACTACTCTCCTGGAGAGCGTTCACAGTACATTTGTCTTGTGAGCTTGTTAATGGTTTTCCAAATCAGGTTGGATGACAGCTTTGAACAAAACAAGATCTAAGAAAACTTGACGACAGAATATGAGAAATCGAAGGGACCATGCAGCGAATCCTGAACTTTTCCCAAGTTCAGGTACATCATGGCCAATGCTAAAGATAAAAAATTATTTAATAAATATACTTGCCCGAAGTTACTGTTGATTTGACTACATGTAGGCCAGTTATTAAAGGGAGATCACAAGTCCGAAACAATCAACAAGTATCCAAAAGTTGGTTTTTGGGAAACCCAGTTTTAGCGTCACCACTTCCATCTCCGTGCTTTTCTTGATATTGTATCCAAGTAGTCAAATTTGGATTTGAACTAATGAACGGATGACATGGAAAAAAAAGGTCACTACGGGTTAGCCAGGAAAGCTGATCAAGTGAACGTGTCCAAAACCTGGAAAGTGCTAGCTCACTATGCTTCCTTGTGGTCCGCGATGTACTGTGCCGTAGGATAGCCGGAAGGGCTGCATCCTATATTGTTTGATTGGCCAACAGGCTGATATACTCGTACCCAATCTACACGCAACTTGGCAGGAAGCTGTAGCTTCGTGAATTCGATGGTCCCAAAGGCCGGTGAGATTCCCAAACTGAAGATTATTTCAGAGCACATAGCAAGTGATCAGTTGAAGTAAAGCCAGACAAGGAAGAAATTGATGAGAAGCAGTATCGACACCTACTTAAACAGAATATACATTGGCTCGTTTGAAATCACCCGCTGACCGATTTGACTTACGGGGTCTGGCCCGACCCCTCCGGGTTTGAGTGTCCACATCGGCTACACATGAGAAATTCCTAAAATGAGCTTGACGAAGTTTGTATGAGTTTGAAGGTCGTGATTGAATTTATGACGGACCGTATCTTGTTGGGTCCACGTGATGAAGGGGCTGGCTGAGTCTGCTGGCGCGTACTCGAAGCCGTAATTGGCATATTTTTGACCATTGTACGCCGCCTACTCAGAAAAGCTATCCGATTAAAATTTGATGGTCAACTCCAGCGGCGCTCTAAATTACTCACCTGATCAGTGTTGCTTAGTCCCGACGCGGACTGCTGATAAATTCCCCCTAAGTACGGATTGAGCTCTGACTGATATGGGTTGTCATAGAATGTGACGTAGCCATCGGTTTTGTTGTTCTGCGGAAAGAACACGAACAAAGTTCTCCGTGAGTCACAATGGTGTGCGAGCAAAGTAGACGCAAAGGGCTATGCGGAAGACAGAGTATTTGGCGTACCATCAAGTAGTTTGCATTGTATGGAGCAAATTGAGCGGATTGCGAGATTTGGCCCAAGCGTTTCCGACGGTCTACGGTAGCTTCCAGGCTGCCAAGAACCCCAATCAAAATTTGAATTACCATCAGAATGCTGAGAAGCTTACACATCAATCTCGGGAGCACTCCTTCCGACAAACGTGCCATCATTATGCTTTGGGCCTGGATGATAGTTGGGCCCGGAGACTGATGGGCAGGTGCAGCGACTGAGCCGTTGGCCAGGGAGATAACTGAGGTCGTTATTATGGTAAGGATCTCCCATTGTGGTGACTGCTGGTGGTCCGCCTGTCTTTGGGTCAGTTTGATTTGGCAGAGTGCCAATGTCGCAAGTGTCGTAGCTGTACGGCCACGTGCCGTCTAGTGAGGCACCATACCCCGCGCGACCGAGATTTCCCATCGTCCAAAAAGCCGGCCATAAGCCGGCCACAGTGGGATCTCCCGCAAGAGAGATTGAAGCTTCGAGTATGCCACCTGTAAAGCAAAACTTATTCCAACTCTGAATCATACCACCACGGTAATCTAAGTCATGATTGGTGCTTGGGTCCGTCACCTTGTCGAGCGTGAGGACGAGTGAGCCGTTCTGAGTCGTAGCCTGGTCCGGATCGTACCATTCCAAATTCCCCGTGGCCCAGTAGTGAAGATCTGTGATGGTCAAAGTTGAATCATGAGACAAACGCGCCATAATTATTCTTGTCGATGATACCCGCGGGCTGTATTACAATTCACATACCTACAGCTTCCCAATACGGATCATCTCCAGGCCAGACTAAGTTTGTAGGAAAAGGATGAGAAAAACGACATCGTCAAAGATTAGTCAATGTAAAACCGACAAATAAGTTTATGGTGATAGTAGTTCCCAAGTCTTCGCACGGATATTTTCACGGAAGCCCAGATACCGACGCGATAGACGCGTGCAATGGACGTCCCTCCCGGCGTCTCAAGGGCGTGACGTAAAATACCAAAGCTCATGCAAAGGTAGCAATAGAGTGAGAGCTGCGCTTTACAGCTCACTTTCGTTGCCTGTGGCTCTTACGGGACATGTCTCGAAGGGAGGGCGGACAAAAGAAGTACTTGAAAAAAGCACTGACAACGATGACGATAAATTGAACGAGAAAGTTGAAAAATAATGAGGAAGAATGAGAAGAGAACTCAACAAGTCCGCCCGTCCTGGTTGAATTCGTCGCTGAACACCAATTGGTATTCTTTGCCATCCGCGCCTATTTTCTTCAAAACTTCTCGAGGGGTGTCGACGTCAATCAGACCGCGAAATCCTTGGATATCAGGGACTTGCCCACTACCGTTGATTCCACCCAGATTATAGCCTCCGAGAGTCCCAAAAGGATGCCGAATAAAGTATGAGATGATGGGGTAGCCGGCGAAAAGCGTCACCAAAGTTGTGGCGAGGATCAGCAACCCGATTGCATTCAGCCAGCCTCGACTGGACCATAGAGCCGTCCGACCTGCCAAGGATTTTGACTCGATGATCAGTCTGTCTGCGCCTTTGCGCGGCATCGTAGGCCCTGGGTCGTGGAGAGCATCATCTGGCTCAGCTTCCCTAGTCAGAAAGACGTCAAAGTCGTCCGGTAGGAAATCCAATTTATCCTGAACGGGCGTGAATGGCCGGCCGACATTGATTACAGCGGGAGGAGATAAAGATCTGCTATATGACTCGTTCGCGACCTTTGTCGCAGGATTTACTAGCACCTCTGAGGTTCGTCGAGAACCGACCGAAGAATAACTGTGATGGGCCAACGAGTTTGTAGTAGCAGGCCAAAAAATCGAATTGGAGAACCGCAATTGGGTGGGATTCTGAAGGCAACAAGCACTCTCTATTTTAGTATCCGACGTGCAACCATAGGACGGAAACGAAGGCCTATTTATCAACTGAAAGTTGCTCTCACCATATCAGAACGATCACCCCTCATCATTTTCAAGCTCTCGTCAGGTGCCATGCTGATGGGCCGAACGAAGTTGGCGTAGGGGTTGAGGGTTTTAGGATCTCGACGAACTTGACCATTTTCCACTTTAATTGACAATGGTCTTCCTGCCGTAGAATCAGAATCACCAGATTCAGGTGCCTTCTGTTGGTCTTGAGTTTTTTTACTGTCTGAAGTGTTGTTGAACGACTGAGTTGCAGATGAAGAGGATGAATGTCCAAGCCCGCCAATTGCGAAGAAGCTACGTCGCCAGCCACCGCTCCCGTCGGGAGAGGCACCCGACCCATTTTGCGATGCCATCGAGCGTCGGCGGACATCCTCCCATCCAGGGCTTTTGGCGCCCTTGATTCCAAAGCGCACGTCGTGCGCAGTAGGGATCTCAATCATTTCGGGTGGTGGCAATTGCCTTTCGAAGTATTTTGGATTCTGGGAGCGCCTGTTAAATATGCGTTCAGCAGCTTCTTTAGCACGTCGCGCCTCTTGGGCGCGAAGGTTCATGGGGGAGTCGTATTCAGAGTCAGATCCATAATCTGCACCATCAGCAGCGCCTCGGGAGGTCGAGAAAGGACCAATGTACTCTGTGTCCTCGCCGGCATCATAGGAAGAAGCATGAAAAGCTGGTTCGTGAGAGCCTCCGGAGATACCGAGGCCAGTGTGAGGAGTACCAAAAGAGGTGCTGGAAAACGCTGGCGACCGGGCTGATGGATTGGACTCTTGACCAGCGGAGACAAGTCTTGAGTGAGACGGACTTCTGTGATCTTGGGTGGGAGTGTGGTGCACAGTATGTTGCCCTGGAGAAAGAGCGTTAGAAGTAAAAGCCGGAGAGTCAAGTTGTGCGGATGGGTCCGGAGACCGAGCTGGAGATGCAGCATAGGGTCTATGCTGCAATCTGTGAGTGGCTGCAGGATCGGGTGAGTAGGCGGACTGGGGTGAGACGGGAGCATGAGTTGTACCGATGGCAGAATTGAAGTCAACCGAATGGAATCGGTCGCGATTGGAAGGGTCTATGGTAAGACGTGACATGGAATGGATGCTTGAGATGGAGCGTGGAGATAGTGAAGTGTTATGATATGTTGTGACCTGTGGGATACGGTGAAAGCATTTTATTAGTAAATGCCAATTCAAGGGAATGAAGTCATCGAAGTTCATTGTGACTTACTCCTGTGCAATTCCGAGGTGTTAGACAGCAAATAAATGAAGTGGAAAGATACCAAAATGAAGCGAATCAAAGGATACTAGTGGATTATGAAAAAAAGTGATGAGACAACGATATGCGAGGGAGACAAAAGAGTGAATGTTAGACGAAAGAATGTGGATTAAGCTTGTGGAAGCTCTGACGATCTGACTACATAAAATGAAGCCGGAGCAGGGCAGGAGAAACTGAACTCAGGACAACAGGAGACTTTTTCGCAGACGGGACCAGAATAAAGGATTTGTGAGGGCAAAGTAAGGAGTAAGAGGTTACAAGGACACCCCAAGACTTGAGGAAACAATTAAAAGTTGATTGTTATGATGAGTATGCTGACGATGATGATAATACCCAAGAGGCGGTACTGAAAATCAGAGCGGTAATAAAAATCTAAGACGCCGAAGGAAAGGAGGAGCTGAAGGAAAGACTCAGCTGATTTTGTTCCATGACAAGTAATCGCGCGCTTGAAAGATTGACTGGGGGCGGGCCCGGTAGTCAGTCATTTACTTTTTTCGGGCAAAGGCCTGTGACCATGATGGGCCTTCCTGGAGGTTGGTTAATTAAGTTAAATGACGCACGGGTACGTTGAGAGGTTCCACCTGGTGGCCACAGTTTTCGGGCAAGGGTCTCGATGGATGAAGACTTACCTAAATGGATCGCCTTTTACCATACACCTTGCTCTGTTCTCGCGAGAAAGTGAGCAAACAAAGGCATTAACACGCCAGATCACCTTCATGTGGACTCGCGCAATCCTTCGCTTCCTCATCGGGTCTTCCTGGATGCAAGGTACACCGAACGTCTCCCCGATTTGGCAAGTCTCATGAACGAGGTGAGACGTCCAAGGGCGCTTAAAGCAATTTTCGGTCGTCTACTCGTACTGCATCACTCAAGTCGCCCTCGCGGAGTTTCATTCAGCTCCACTCTCTTAAGAAACAATGTTTCTCGGGGCCGGCTTGCTTGTGTGCGAAGAGCTGGAAAGAAGGACCTACGAAGTGATGAGGCTTCGGCCTGGTTTTATCGACCTTTACCTACACAGAACGGCCCGGAGCCCACCTCATATCCACCGGGAGCTCCGTCCACCCGTCCAGCGGTTGTGGCTTTTCCATAATTAACATCGGGCAGTTTTTAGCCTTCACCCTTGCTTTATAGAAAGGGTAAAAAGCTCAGTCTCGACCAGAATTTGTTAATTTGCCCTTCCTAGTGCTGGTCCAAGACATCATCAAACAATTTTAGATGACTTTCTCCGACTTGTAAACTTAGCGAAGTCCCACGCCGGCGTCAGAGCGGGCAAGAGTCAAATATACAACTCGGGATCCCCGAGTGCCAGCCTGTGCCAGCCAGCTCTCTCAACTAACGTCGTCCCAGAACAAGAAGCTTGGGCGGAATCTGCACGGCCTCCCTAATTGAGAATCCCTCAACGTCGCACAGTACATGTTTATCAACAATTTACGGGATTGATCGCGCCTGCCGGTAAAATAAGACTCTAGTGTTGGTGTGTCTGGCGACCCGTGCGAAATTTCCCTCTTTATGCAAATACAATCTCTTGCCTAGACCTTGCTCAACTCATTTTCTAAAAACCTGGTCATCCACCTCAACGATATAAAGTACACCCCTATTAATAAATACTTTGACCGGAAGTGTCTTTTGTCAACACATTCTATCATACCGTCACGTCAGTTCCTCATCATGCATCACCACTGGTTCACAAGAACCTAAACTTCATCATTGGCCATCAACGAACAAAAATACTACCACTTTCTCTTGCATGCTTCGTCGAATTCTCGGGCGTGTTTTCGTATGTGCTTCTTGGAAAGTTTGCCACAGCCGGGGCGACTCTAATATCTTGACTAACTGACTTTTACCAATATCGTATACCCTTTCATTACTGAAACTAACAACCCTTTCTACTCGACCTCCCAACCTTGGTGGCCCGAACGGCACCAACTCAAATTCGGTGGCTAGCTTAGCTGGTGCTGATGTGGGTTGTTTCTCAATCATCTCACGGTAAAGCATATTGCCAATGATGTGAGGCTGCTTCCTCATTATTTCTAAAAAATAATTCGAAGGTAGGATCGTGGATGCTGCGCCGACCTTCAGATTTTCTTGAGCTTGACTGCTCATTCAAACAAATGTAGGACCTCCCTCAGCCTCCGTACCAAATTCCACACAGGCACCACCCACACTCGCCCATTGAGGCTGCTCTGTACTCAGGGCTAGCGGGTGATTAAGAAAGTAGAACTGCTTAGTGCTCCGGTTTCCCCCAGAACCCTGAGGTGGCTCCAGACTCGGTGTATTCAGAGTTGGGTAATTTGATGGTGGAGGAGTAGTTTGGGTTCATGATGAGGCCTGCGCGGCCCTGCCTCACTGCCGGTGGTCCTTGAATTCGCGGCTGTTCATTTCCACACCAACTTAACAGAAGTCCGATCGTACCTCAGGGCATTTTTGGAGAACAAGTCCTCGCCCCTCGCTCCTCGGCGAGGACTAGTCCTCAAAAAGTGCTGGGAGCGTATTTGGGACTTTGTCAAGTTAGATTTCCACAGTTCCTTATTGGACTGCCCTGACTGGCCTTCCCTTGTTTGCCGGTGTCGGGTGCGTCGCCTAGGTGCGTCGCGCGTTTGGGTGCGCCTCACAGGCCTCACAGCTGGGCGCACCCCATCCTGATCCGAAGCCCTCTACGCTACGCCGATCTTGCTCAATCGGCCACGTTCAACAAACTCCAGAATACCATCCCAGTCCGATTTCGATCCTCAGCGCTTTCCGCTTCACTCTCCATCAGACTTTTTAAGCGACTTGTACGATCTTCGATTCCTGCCGCCTTGATCCCACCGGCCAGACGACATCTTCCTAGCTGCTTGTGGGGTTCAACCATGCCCAATGGTGCTATAAGCTTACCTCACCGGAGGTATGACCCCTCAAGAATCTGCTTGATTAGCCTTCCAAAGCTCGATTTGGGTTCAACTGGGCGAAAGACGGGTGTTTACCTTAGTGGGGCATTGTTTGCAGCCGGTTGTAAGTCAACAGGTCTGTGTAAGGGGTAGCACCTCAATCTACGATGTCCATCCTGGTGAACCGAGGAGACTGGCCCCTTGCTCTATAACATCTTAATGCCCAAATTGTGTATCCAGACTACTGATTTTCTTTCGTGTGTTTGTTTCATAGGGTGGATCTTTATCGATGCCTGTATGTTGTCCGCAACGATGAAACCGTCTCCCGTCACCCCATTCGATCCTGTTCCCGTTCATGTTCGCTTCCCGGATTGGTGAGAACATTTACTATAGTACCGTCACAGTAGTAATACCCTGTTTGTCCCATATTTCTGTTTTTGACAATGTTGATCCCCAAAAACTCAATTTCTAGGATCCCCGGTCTCTGCTCTACATTTGGCATGACTATCGTCAATTTGATAGACAAAAAAAGGTTGATGTCTGATGGTGGAGATTTCTCATTTTCTGCCGAGGATGGCGTAGTTTGGAAGGCTAGACTACTTTTATTCATGGGCTTTGCACTCCTGGCCGGCGGCTTGGCTGGAAGCATTGTAAGTGACGTTAGATTGATGTGATTTCTAATATTCGATCCATACTTAATCTCCTGCTGATGAGTTTTTTGTTACTTTTATCTTCGCTCGTCAAATTTGGATGCGTGATTCCATCGCTTACTTACAGACGGTCCTTGTCTTGAAATATGTGATACCCGACTGGGGTCCACAAAACTTTACGTATTGGGGTGTTGCCAATGTACTACAAAACCTGGCCATCATGTTGTGGTCAGTCGAAGCTCACAAATTGACTGCCCGCACGTGGCTGACAACGAACCCTTGCATGTTGCGACGTTGTAATTCTAGTACTGTCATTCTATGGATGACGCAAAATAATGAAGAATACGAATATTCCTTATCATAGATGAAGTCTTTCAGTAGCTAGGACATTCTCAATGATTGGAAGCAGCTTGTTTGTCAGCTTCTTGATCACAATCTCTCAACAATTTTTTGACAAGATTGATCAAGCACTAATATAATAGCGAGTAACCATCGAAATCCTTTATGTCATCCAACCCATCCTATCCCTTCAATCGTAGCTCTCCTTGACTTCTATCATTCCCCTGTACTTGCTATAGCACACTTGAAGTAGAGAAGTGGATGCGACAACTGGCCCTCTTTTATGCTTTGCCCAAATCAAGTTTATATCTGTCCGTTTCCCAAAATATTGTAGCCCCAGTCTGCTCACCGTTAGTGTATAATGCTTAAAACGAAATGAAGATCAGAAATCGCCAAAGCAGATGTCTCTCCATCATGCTGAGGTAATATTGTGCGACTTGTCAATGTTCGGCCAGCTGAGTCCCTATGAACACAGCAAGAAAGAGTACAGGGCGAACCTTTGGAGGTTGCGTAGTAATTTGCCTTTTTCTTGCCTACCTCCATCCAAGATATTTCCCACCGACGGGAGGGTTAGCTGCCAGTCGGGCAAGGAGACAGGTAGATCAAGCAGGATAGACCGCTGTTGGTGTCAGGTGGAAACTGTCGCCAGCAGCTACTGTTTGATTGTGAGTTTAGCTTTGATTCGACAATGAGTGCACCACTTTGACGGACAGAGCCGTGATCCACAATTGGTCATCATCATCAGTCCACTGGTCTATTGTATTTTCCTCGATTGTAAGGAAATTCAGCCTGTCTGTCTGTCCAAGCGACAATACATACTTACCGGTCCACCCACTACCACCACTGTAATGGTCGGGCATTGGCTCTTTCACCTAGTTTCTTATGTACTTCGATAAGTACAAAACATGAATAATTTGATTCAAGAAATAAATAACATAGAAGTTCAGCTAACTCGTCCTTCACATAGCGGATACTCAGAATGACCACATTGATATTTGCGTGAGATAACCGAATTTGAAAGGACGAGTCTGGAAAGGGAAAATAAGGAAATACGCGATTCGTTTATAATAAGGTAAGAAGGTCGTCAAAATGTAAGCCAGAAGAAAATCATCTGAGCATTACCAACACTCCTCACTGGCCCGTCGTCGTCAGCAGTCAGCTATTATGTTTGACGATGCGAACTACAGTAAAGATGCCTGATTTCAGCTGACGTTTTGGGTTTCTGAGCTTCTGTTTTCCTTTTGGCAATGTTATAGTTTAAAGTCTTGATAGGATTCACCACTTGACAAACTTTTACACGGGATGTTTGTTCGAGCATTTCCCCCCCCCCCTCAAAAAAAAAACCTTTCAAGTCGCACTGCTGCTCCCTGATCCATCGCGGATTTTTCCCCTGTCTTATTTTATTCCGTCTTTGATTCGCTAGTAATATTACTTCAGCAAAACAAATTGTCTGTCCCAGGTTTCGTCAGCAATCTTCTACTTTTTTTTTTGTTTTTCTTGCCCTGCCTTCTCCCTCCTCTCTAGAGAACCCAATCATCTACCGTACTCTGCTCCTTCTTCACCTTCGACTTCACTTTGATTGTCAATCGTCCCATCTTCTCAGTTCAACCTGTCATCCCGACTGGCTAACTCAACGCGGAATCTTGATTCAGCTTTTGCTCATGATGAAGATCAAGTTTGTTTGCATAGCCTTTCTGCTGACGTTCATCAAGGCGGTTCAATTAGATCAATCGCTTGACGATTTCATCAACGAGCAGGTGAAAGCATCAAGACAAGGCGTTCTTGCTAACATTGGGGGAATCAATGGAACCGTAAGTTGGTCTTAAGGCGAGAATCTACCTGAGTACTTTACTGATGAAAAAAAAAGAAAAGCTTGAGCTGATTCACTCACACTTTTTTCATGCTGTTTGGCATCAGAACGTTCCTGGGGTTCCGGATGGTGTTGTCGTAGCCAGCCCATCAAAATTCAAGTCAGTACAGCGCCCTTAAATTTCACTTTCACTCAAACCGACATCCTGACGTCAATTTGAATACGTATAACACCTCGGGCTTTCCTTATTGCGATCCCTCAACAGTCCGGATTAGTACGTTAAACAACGCTCTATGAGTATGAATATAATCAATTTCTCGACCTTTTGACTGTTTCCTTTACCCTGTTGTGATTGGCGCCCTGTACTGTAGTTATTTCTGCTGGACTCGAAACGCCGCCATTACCTTTCAAGCTTTGATTGAGAGATTTATTTATGGAATCACATGGTTGGAACCTCTGATCAAATCTTACGTAGACTCTGTGAAAACCATCCAAGGAGTAGAAAATCTATCAGGAAAAATTAACACCGGGGGTCTCGGAGAACCAAAATTCTATCCCAATCAGACGAGCTTCATGGAGCCATGGTAAGGCGTACTTCACACATTGGCAAAACGTAAAACACCTAGACGCTAAGCCCTCACTTGTGTAATGATAGGGCAAGACCCCAACGTGACGGTCCCGCCCTCCGTGCTTCGGCATTGATGGATTATGGGTTGTCGATTTACTCCACCCAAGAGCCATACGTTACTGATGTTCTGTGGCCTATTATTAAAACCGACTTGGATTATGTGGTTAGTCAAAGAAGACGATAATAGTCATCGTGGATTGGATTCACTTATGCTGACAACATGTTCCGATGATTTTTAAGGTAGGGTATTGGAATATGACGGGTAAGTAAGCGTGTCTGAATATCTAGTCATTCTGGAAATGCTGATGGTCCCCTGCGATGTAAGGATTTGATCTATGGGAGGAGGTATGTAAATGAACAATTTTTACCTGATGTGATAAACAGGCATATACTGAGTTTCTTCTGCGATAAATCAAACAGATGAAGGGTTCAAGTTTCTTCACTATAGCAGTGCAACACAAAACTTTACGTAAAGGGTTCGAGTTTAGTTCTTTATTCGGGATTACCAACTCAGCTTACTTTGACCACTCCGGACTGGTGTGTATATTGTCTCCGTATAATATTCTTTCCTATGACTCTTATTTTTATACGATATTCACCCTAACAATACTCGATCAATGATAAACCTTTTCAGCTCCTGTGCTTCCTCCAATCCTTTTGGTCCGATGGACATATAGAAGCTAATATCAATGTAGAGGTGAGTCAGAACCTAACACAACTCGAAGCAGGATACACTAAATAACTTTTTTTTTTCAAAACCAGAACAATCGCGCCGGCCTTGACGCCAGTACTATCCTCGCTAGTATTCATACATTCTCGCCTGATCTAGGATGTGACGAGCGAACTTTTCAGCCATGCTCGAGCCGAGCATTGGCTAACCACAAAAGAGTAGTAGATTCCTTTAGAACAATCTATGAAATCAACCGTGCTGCTTCTTCCAATACCCCGGTGGCGATTGGAAGGTATCCGGAAGACAATTACTGTTGAGTGATTTTCCTACTGCGAATCTTAAGTGGAGAAAGTATACACATGTCATCAAAGAAAAAAAAAAGGGGGCACTTTATGACTGAACTTTCATTCTCTTCGGGGAATCTAGATGGAGGAAATCCCTGGTATTCTACTACGCTGGCTGCTGCAGAGCAACTATATGATGCTCTTAACATGTGGCAACAACTCAATCAAGTCAATGTCACAGAAATCTCTTTGGAATTTTTCCAAGCTATCGCGCCCGGTATAAGTGTCGGGTCTTACGGTTCAGATTCTCCAATATTGTGAGTGGCCTGTGTTAACATTGGAAATCTGGTTTTCTATCCGATTTAGAACTAATCACTCACAATTTCACTTTATCATAGTCATCTCATCATTTCAAACATCCAATCGTATGCAGATGGTTTCTTGTCCATAATACGAGAATATACACCCCCTCTCGGTCCCATCCACGAGCAGTTTTCAAAGTTAAGCAAAGGCTTCCACACTTTTTAAAATAAACCAAGAACGCTGCTATTCAGAGACTCTTGGACTCAATTGGCTTGCGCTACCACATTTCTCAACTTATAGATTGGACGGACTCTCAATTTCTGCGGAAGATGTGACGTGGTCATACACTTCGTTGTAAGTCTCCTGAATCCATGTATTCATTGAATCTATCTTTTTCCGACTAAAATACATATGCACTTCTACAAACCAGTTTAAGTATGGATCTGAGACGAAGGAAACTGAATTCGATCAACTGGGGAAACACGCTTTCGATCCTTCCTGATGAAAACAGCTGTGATCAAGTTGAGGCCAAGCCAGTTGACGTGATTGTAGGCACCTTTAATCTCAACGCCTCCATATCTCAAGGTAACTTTCTTGTCAAGACCCATTATCTTCAGCTTGCGTCTCCTCGAAGCTCATTCACTTAAGTTTAGGTGGACAAGCTTATCTTGTCGGAAATCTCGAAGAATTAGCTAAATGGGATCCTCAGTACGCGATAACGATGATAAGTAGTCCACCATCTCACTCAAGCTGGTCAGCGGTAATTTCAGTAAGTAAAACAGTTAATCTCAGCTGCCTTGAAGCAGGGATACCGGCTAATATATTTGGCTTATTCATCACTAACAATAAAGCTTCCAGCCATGACTTCGTTCCAGTACAAATACATACTAAAGATGTCAGGAAAGTTTAATCAAATTCCCTACGTCTTTCTCTTTTTTTGTGATATCCGAATATATATAACAGAAGAAGCAGACCAGTTCAATCTTTTTCCGTTGATGAACATATATGTACTGCTCAGCATAATGTGACATCACACCCACCTTTTCGAATGATTGACATTTATTCTGGTTTCCTCTTCTTCTTGCCCTCTTAGTAGACGGTACGCTGCAGTGGGAAAACGGTTACGACAGAGGCTTTACCACCCCGGCTTCAGGAAACTTCACCGGTAAGTTCCTACGGATCACATTCTTTTTCGCAAGCTCTCTGACTTCTTATGTATATATCAAAACCCTGAGAAAAAATTGCTGATGATATTGTGGTTTGATCTACGATCGTTTAAACGCTACCATAGTTTATAATACCTTCCAAACTTGACAAATGATGGAATCACTTTCTATCCTCGACGCTTTCGGACAAACCAAACCGTGCTGTGATCACATAGCTTTTTTTTTTTTTTTCTTCTATAAAATTCTTGTACTCCGGACAGCAAAAGTCCTCAAGAGTCGTCATCAAAGGATGTTTTGAATTTTTACGACTTACTATATCTGGAGTTTTGATGACCCTCTCGTAATTACAGTTGCACAATAGGTGTGTTGTCGGAGTGATGTGTTTGTGCGGTTCTTACTCCTTATTTTCCTGGTTCATTTGAATTACATACTACCTTTCTAGATCTTTAAAGTCGGGTAATTGTTTTTCATCTTGTTAGTGTACACCTCTTTTGTCGTTTTAGGAAAGTACTTTAGGAAAGTACCCAAGTCCGTCTGTTCGCTTCTTGATGTCACTCACCATGGCTAGACCTCAAATTTCATAATGAGGGTTTTGGGCAGAACTCACCTTTACCCGGTCCACTGAACAGTCATTTCAAGTTGCAAGTAATCAATGTCGAACTAGGCATACGTACTGTAGATTTGACAAATGTTGTCACAGGCTCTTCACTGAGTCCGCGCGCGGCCAG
>KI569244.1:3746-21444 GCA_000500245.1 Cronartium ribicola 11-2
AAAAAAAAAAAAAAAAAAAAAGTCATGGGTTACTTAACTAATTTAAGAGACTCAAAAAGTCTTTTTTTGAGTAGTCCTCCAAAGATGTGAGTGATACTGGATACTACTCTCTTTTCATTCTCCACCAAACCGATAAGGTTCCCTTTTTTAATGAGGCAAAAAAATAAAAAATAAAACCGGTTTACAATCTATAGCACAAGACTTTTAATTCGCCATTCCTCCCCCTCCCCCATGACAAATAAACTCTGATTTTGAATTTTCTTAAAACAGACTTGTAAACATCATAAGACAAACTTTCGACGTGACACACTCATGTTTGGCTGTAATACATCGCACAAGAAACCCGAATTCAATCAATGTAATGTCCTTCTCTTTACCAAAAGATTGAATGACAACTGACCTTCCATTCCCATTCGAGCTCACGACTCGTATTTCGACCCATCGCGGCACGATCTTTGACGTTCTTCATGTATGCTGACAGCCCACCGTGCTTTCGAGGTTTCTCTGATGTCTCCGGATCCTCTGAATCTGACCGCTCACCTCGCAAGAACTTCTCTTCCACTCCTGCCGATGTGCGAGACTTGCGTTTCCGTTTCCGCTTGCTAGTTTCAACGGTTGTCGCGGCGGTTTGAGCATCCGTCGTGCTGAGAGGCTTTTCGGATGTCGATTTGTTGGTAAACTCCGTCGGTGTGTTACTAGATGTTGTCGCAGCAGACTTAATCGTGGGCGTACTTGTAGAGGCAGAGCCTTGTTGTTTTCGGCGACGACCGGCCTGACTAGCTTCACGCTGACGTTCCAGTTCGCCTATCTTACGTTCTCGGCCCTCTTCACCAGGCTGAACATTCTCATTCAGCCCACCCGCGAGTGTACCGCGTTTGAGCCATCGAATCTTTAATGTGAACCGAGGTCCGATCTCCTGAAGTCGAGCCCGAATAGTCTCGTCACCGGATTTAAGAAACCTGTTAAAAAAAATACTGCGTCAGAAGTAGTGTGCCAAAGCAAAATAGATGAGTAAAAGTGGGATCTATCGCAGCAACCCACATTTTCTCTCGCTCGGCAAACATGTAGCGAAAACGACGAAAGAAGATAAAATCGCGTTGATTTTGCACGCTGACCACTTGACGACCCTCAAGCTGGGGCAGAGGTGGAAAAACGGATTGAAGAAGGGTACCGATGCTGAGACCGAGTGGGGTCGAAAAGTTGGAGAGTACGAGCTCAGGCGCATGGGAGGTTGGCTTGGCGTGTCCGGGTATGGCTTTGCTGGGCACGATGCTCGTGAGTCGGAAGTGGGCCGTAGGGCCGTATGGGAGTCGACAGACGGTCATGTGAGCTGTGATAAGCCAACAAGTCAGGTCAAGTTGTTGTTTATCTCACTATAAAAAAAAAACAATCGAGAAAAGATCAAGATGCGAACTGACTCGGACCACTACGATTTCGTCCACCATGTGCTTCGCTGATGACAACCATGCTTCCATAGCCGCGTTCGCCAGCCCATCGGCAAACTCGAGGAAGCTCGAACCGTTTGGTCTTCCTCGGGATCACATCGGCGTGCTGTTTGCCTCCGAAGAGATTCGCGAGTTCTTGAATGAACGCCAACGTGAACTCGGATGGACGGGGCGAGGTTGTGATAAGCGCACGGCCGTGTTCAGGCACTATCGGTTCCGCATCTTCCCCCCCTTCTTTCTGTGATTGTCCATTTACTGTAGGATCCGGTGGTGGTTGATTGTAGGGTTCAAAGAGGTCCGCCAGTCTTCCCATGTCAAGCTTTACTTCATCGAATCCAGCTCCATCTCCGTCGTCCCCTGCCGTCTCCACTCGCACGGGCATCAATCGTTCGTCGCCATTTTCGTCCCCAAACCATTCCCGAGTACCTTCGATCGTACGAGGAACATTTTCCCTCAATCTAGCTTCTCGTAACGCAGGATTGGCAGCTTCATCTTTTTTGCGTTGAACACGGTGGCTTAATTTGGATTGAAGTTTTTCGTGCCTGAGACGTTGGAGGACTTTAGATCTCTGAGCCTTGTTGGCAATCTGAGAGGTGGAGTTGATCACCACCATGATGATGTCGAAAAGTACAGACACTCAGAGATCTCGATGTCGTACTTTGATGTGAGGGTTGGTGTGATTTGAAAGTTTCTTGAAGGGATGTTGATTTAATTTTTTTGTTGGGTGTGCAGCACACTCAATACAGTGACAGGATTTACATACAGACTGCGCAGCTTGTGTATGTAGCAGTCATATGTAGAGCATCCGCAGCGGTGCTCGCCTTGTGAGAGACTCCCGATCACAGTCTCCCCCATCAGGGCCAGGTACCCGATTTTCAGATGTTGAGAGGGGTCTTGGATTGGTCTCGGGCACAGTCCAGCTTAGTACAAAGTAAAAAATATATGCAATGGCTCATCCTGGTGTTACAAAATGTCTCCCTATCCTTGGTTACTGGGCTTATATTTTTTCATATCTTTTTTCTCCTTCAACTAAGCCAAATCCTACCAAATCACCTTCACTTCGCAACCCAATAACACCCAATATGAACGATTCCTACTCTGTGAAAGATTTGACATTGTCCCTTTCAATCCCGTCCCACAAAAAGAAGATAAACCCAACTAAAAGGGAGAGAGAAAAAAATCTATCAAGTGGATTTACAATATATATATATATATATACTTTTTTTGCGGGGGTTGCGGGGTGTATAGATTCTAATTGATGAAAGTCAACTCTATTGAACGACGCTGATGTTTAGATACTCTGAAAAAAAGGGAAAATTACTGGTGTTGGTCAGAAGGAGTGTGTTCAGTCTCTTGTGCTCCTTTTGAATTCATTGACGCCTCCAAGTCATTTAACTCCACCTCCAACCGCACATTCTTCTCTTGACATCGCTCCAACTGTTCCATCAACTCGCTCACCAACGTCGCATCCGCCTGATTTGGCCTCACCTCTCTCCCTCCGTTCCGACTGTTGCTACTTATTAACGTCTGTAGATCATGATTGATTTCCATCTGACGCCTGAGGTGGATCAAAACAAAGATCAGTGAACAATAAGGACACAAGAGCAATGAGTGTGAGAGCTGAACTGTAGTTTTGCCCGAAGCTCCTCATTATCAATCTGGGTTCGATTAGCCAAGGACTCAAAGCGCTTCCATTCGCCCCTGAGTATATCGATCTGCTTGCGCGATTCCCTAAACCTTCGCAAGTCGTCATCCCTAATGTACGATAAGAGCGCCAGATTGTTCCAAAATTTCAACCAAGCGATTTAGGGATTTAGACAGAAAAAAAAAGAAGGCAAGAACGGACCAGGTAAGTAGAGCCTTAGTCAGCGCCTCATTCTTCGTTTGTAGCTCGTCTAGACTTTCCAGCTTCGGTTGCGTCAACTTCAACTCGTTCCTTAACCCATGCGCCCTATTCAGCCAAAGAAAACAAGACCACTCCCATCAGAACACTCTATCGACTAGGACGCGATCAACAGCACAAAATCACGCACTCAATCTCAGCCTTCATCAAATCTTTCGTCTGGCTGTCATAGAGGCTTTGAAGCTGGTTCAACCGGTTGATCAACTCCTTTTTTTGCTCGGTGAGTTCAATCTTCTCCTCGCGGTAGCGTGCTGTGCGATCTTTAACTAGCTGATGATAGCTGATCGTGTTGGTTTTCTGCTTGAGTTCCTGTTCAAGCTTGGTTGAATCTGCCTGATCAACGATCTCGAGCTTCCTTCGAAGTTCTCGATTGATGGTATGCTACGGAGACTCGAAGGAAGGTGGAACAAGTTAAACTTGAGTTTAGGCAAAGTTGTGCAATTGTATAATGGGAGACGGACCAAATTTTGGATCTCCGACTCGAGTCCAGTACTGAGGATATTTTGTTTGTGCAAGGAGCCCATTTGTTGGAGGTGTTGGTGTTTGAGATAGAGCTCGACATTGAGCTTCGTCTTGAGTAAGAGCGTCTGTGTACGTAGGGCACCATAGGGCCGGTTCCCTAGCTCGGGCTCACCCTGGGCCGGAGCGCGATTTGGTAAGGAGGTTGATCGACGCTTGCGAGAGGCTGTGGTGGTTGGCAAGCCCAATGCGCGGCGGATAGCCTCCGAGAGTGCCTCCAGTGAAGGATTAACCTGCGATAACTTGGGGGCGTGTGCGGAAATGATGAGGTTACGCTCGCATTTCTCGATCAACTCGGCTGATTCAAAAAGCTTGAGCTGATTTGAGATTTCATTGCGCTCGCTTGATGGATTGGACTCGATCAGGCTTGGGCAAAGTCTGTGTTGGGTCAAGAGTGGCTTGAAGCAAAAGGCAAGAGCAGGAGCAAAGTCAGAAAGCCAGACCAGCCAGAGGAAAGTGATGGAATGAGAGTAAGTGAGTGGGACTCAAACGATTGTATAACGTTTGATGAGGTCTGAGTCAATGTGAGAATATGGTAATGAAATGGAAGTGTTGGAATGCTGGTATGCTTCGAGGTATTCTGGGGGGTTTCGTAGAAAGTCGAGAAAGTTGCAGGGAAAGAGACCATATAGAAAGCTGAAAAACTCGAGTAAGGCTGAGTCAATCTTGGCCGGAGAGGCTGGCAAAGGCTGTTGAATATCACTAGAGTTCAACCTGACTACCGAGCGACCAAAGCCGAGAAAGATTCGGGGTAGTAAAGATTCGAGGCAGATGGGAATTCGGGGTAAGATGAGCAGGATGGCCTGGATGTTGATTTGAAGGACAGGTAGAGAGGGTTGAGCGCGGATGATGTGATCCACCAGACTGTCGACCAGATTGGTGTGAAGGATGTGATGAGTCGAATAAGGCCAACTCGTGATAAATTCGACGAGGACGGTGAGGGCCACCAGTCGAGGGTGGTCACTGCCTGAGTCAACGATGGGTTGAATGGTGATCTTGGAGTCGAGGAAGTTGAAATAATCCCTTGGTCTAGCTTTTCCCCACTTTACTAAGATCGTTCGTAGAACTGATTCCGAGCTCAGTCGATCGGGGTCATGAGCCACTGCACAGTAGGCTTCAAAGAGTTCCTCAGCCAGTGCGCCCGTCGTCGTACTTGACCCTAGCTCAGCCACGAGCAGGTTTACTAGTGAGGCTCTCGCGGTTGGGTCGATAGCCGTTGGAAAGCGCACCACACTTGGCTTCAACAGATTGGTCCACCAGAGCTCGAAAAGGTGAAAGTTCAGCTTCTCGACCAACAGCTCGCGCGCCCGCTCGTCCGTATAGAGATGTTCAAGGACCACCAACAGGGTCGAGGAGAGCCTGTGAGACTCCTCATCGGCCTCATCATCCGTCTCTAGCTGCTGGCCAAGCTCGAGCAGCGAGCCCATCAATGTCTTCACTGTCTTCTCTCGTAAGGCTAGCACTCGATCCGGTCCACCACCCGCGCCTTCCTGTTGCCCCAACTCACTCACCAACATCTCAGCCTGCTTGATTACATCCTCGGGATCGATTTGGTGCGTTGCGCTCGAATGGACTGGAATGGGTGAGAAGTAGGTCTTCAATATCGACGAAAGGTCTTTGAGGGTCGATGGTCCCGTCGAATATGACATCTGGTGAGCGTGATGCTTGACAGAAGGAAAGTACGGATTGGGCTAGCGTCCATCGACGACCACTTGAGAAGGATTGTGTGTCGAGAGAGGGGTAGAGAAGAGATAAAAGGCCAGACCCTGCTGAGGCATGGATTATTTTTTGAATTGCAGATCAATCGGCTTCTCGCTGTAAAATAATTTAAAGCTCCGAGATTTAATTTAAACCATATTTCCGATAGCCTTTTTAATTACATATGTCTCCGAAATTTAATCTGACTGACACTTCAACGCAGCCACAGGACAGGGGTCTGTTACTATATTCTCAAATTTGAGGGGTCCCCCCAAATTCGGCAGCCACCCGTCGGGATGCCGTCACGAGGGCTTTCAGTGAGATTTCTCAGCTTGAAACCTTTGTAAAGGAGGCACAAACCTTGGCTGTGTTCCACTCGGTGCGGTCTCGGGTCCCATCCCAAAGGAGAAGTCATACCCTCTCAGGAAGTCATGAACTCGAACCGACTGGCGTTCGCAAGGTGGTGTGATCCCCGACCAAGCTTTTTGGGGTCATCTTCAAGGGGGTTCAGAGTGAGAGCCCACACACGACGAGCTTACGGTCAAGCGCCGGTCCGTCTACGTTTTGCTCCTTCCCCCACCGGTTTTCTTCACCTTGGCGGACTTCGGACGGCTCTCTTCAATCACCTCTTGGCACGAAAACTTCGGGGACAATGGGTCTTACGAATCGAAGACACAGATCGGGTTCGTCCAACTTTATCGCCACCAGCACAATCGTAATATGGTAATCTGGGTCACTGATACTTTAGTGGTCGTGTGCTATACTAGACTCGTTACGTTGAAGGAGCGCTAGAAAGCTTGATCAAGACTCTCAAATGGGCCGGTTTGTCTTACGACGAAGGTTGGCTCGATCCATCCTCAATCACGTCCACACCATCGTTCACTTAGGCAACTTCCTACCGTATGTGTTTGAACCGAGCTTAGGACCTGATCGACCTGGCTCATTCGGACCATACATCCAATCGGAACGAAAGTCCATCTATCACGCCCACGTCAAACGTTTGAGCGAGGTAAGATGCAGACAAATCTTTTACCATCTTGAAAGTCTACTCGGTCACCGACTTACCAACCAACCCAATGGATTCCAACAGTCAGGACAGGCATACCCATGTTTTTGTACATCCGAGCGTCTATCAGCGATGCGTGAAGGATTTCGACGCGCGGGCTCTCACATGGTCTACGATCGAACATGTCATAGCTTATCTCAGGCAGAAGCTCAGGAGCGAATCTCGAACGGAGTCAGTCACGTGATCAGGTTCAAGGCAAGTGCATTCTTTTTTCCTTGATCCAGCTCCGCTCCTTTTTCTCAACTGACCAGGAACATCAGACTGTTGCAGAATCCTGATGAGCCAGTCGGATGTGATGACTTGGTCTATGGTTCGCTCAGTTTTCTTAATCAAACACAAGACGATGTTATCCTCGTGAAGGCCGATGGAATGCCGACATATCATTTGGCAAACGTTGTTGACGATCACGAGATGCGCATCTCACATGTCTTGCGTGGCGAGGTAAGCCTTCTCTAGGCCCGCCTGAAGGTGTACAGATCTGCTTGTAGCTCATCTGTGATGATTTGATCACAGGAATGGCTCTCTTCGACTCCGAAGCACTTGTTGCTTTATCGAGCGTTTGGTTTCGAACCGCCTAGTTTTGTACATCTGCCCTTGCTGGTGAATGCGGACGGATCAAAGCTGAGCAAGCGCTCGGGTGACGTACGGGTCGAAGACTTCATTGTGCGTCACCAACACCATTTGCAACAAGTTCCAGGTTTTCGGAGCACCCCTTATGATTTGAAGTAATGATTGATTGATGGTGGTGGTACTCTTTATTTGTTTCATAGACCAAAGGATACGAGCCAGAGGCGCTGTTAAATTTTGCAGCGCTGATGGGCATGAATCATAATCGAACACATTCGGCCACTTCCAAAGTTGACGAAATCCACAAGAGCTCTGACATCATGACAATGGATGAGATGATTTCACGTGTTTGCAATTATGTTTTTATAGCAAAGATCATTTGAGACCCCACAGTGCTGACTTTTTACTGTTACCGTCAAAACTTGCTATCTTTCAACAGTTTTCGATCGAGTCCATCGGCAAACACCGATCAACAATGTCACAACCTAAACTAGACTTCCTCAACCAACAACACCTCTCACGTCAAATAAACTCTTCCGATCCACAACAGATAGCTAATCTCATCTCACGCGCTCGCGTCCTACTATCACTCAACGCCGATGACGAAATCCAACACTCAAATGCGTATCTTCAGAGGGTGATGTACCTGATGAGAGTTCGTGCGAGTCTTCTTGTCAGAATGATATTCCGATCCAGCGCCAAGTCATTTTATTTTATTTTTTTGGTTCGTCCAGGATCGGCTGCACGTGTTCTCGGATCTCAAGTACCTGGCCGAATATTTCTTCCGCTTACCTGATCTTACTTCACCCGAAGCGTGCGCGATGCGGACTAGCATTCCCACTCAGACTTATGGTTAATTCATCACGATCTTCACCTTGCCTTTTGTACTCCCAACCGATTTTTGATAATAGACTTGGGATTTACAGATACAGCCATTAAGTTTGTTCACCGTGCGCTGGAGAGTATACCTGATTTGAAAGACGAGTTCAGGCGAGAAAATATTTCGATAAAGATACAGGATGGACTAAAGGAAGATCCGACGATGAAAGCTAAGACTTGGATGATGGCCATCAGGCATGCGATCACAGGTCGAAAGGTCAGCGGTTAATTTTCCTATTCATTGAGTTTCGGTGAATATATACTGAGGTGGTGATGTGGGATTTGATAGATTGGTGCTGGGATGGCAGAAACGATCGAAGTGCTCGGAAAACGACGGACACTCGATCGATTGGCTGCTGCTACTGAGATAATAGCAGTTGGAAAGTGAAATAAACTTTACATGAATTAATCGTACCTCCTACTACCCTTAAGTGGGTGTGCCAGATCATCATAATGGTAATTTATTAAGACAGTTTGATTTTGTGCAGTTTTCAGTCTTTGAGTGCTTTGATCTACCTTTCATAAGAATCACTATATCACTCGCATCAACACCATCTTAGCCCAGGCAAAGTCTTAAAAGGTTGTATACGCCTCTTGCTGGAGACTGCGATTGTATATATAGTATATAAGAGAGCGTAAAATGCCTAGTGGTGACTCAGTTTTCTATATGGCTCTTACCATACCTGAACGCAAATCTCAGTCTTTGACTTCTTTCCAAAGTCAATCCTATTGAATTTCATGCCTACATAGAGTTTTTGAATAGGTATGGTGTACTGTACATGGATGGCCTGATGTTGTTGGTGGTTGATAATTCAATCTGAGATTAAAAGATGGGTTGAGCTAGTCTTGAGGTTGGGGTGATTAAAATATTATACTTATCAGTTTGACTTGATCACAACTAAGATTAAGTACATAAGGTGACCGTGATCAGCGTAAAATTATGTATGTATGTACTGTACTCTCCTGTAGAGCTTTGCGCACCGCCACCCACACTTTACAGTGACCATGCTTATCCCTAAGGAGACTTAGCTAAGACCGATTGTCCTTTTTTTGGTTTCCCATCATGTCCTCTCTCTCGACCTCCCAGTCCCGATTCCTTCCCTCACACCTCATTCTTGTCCACCAAACCTCACCCCCAAATCATTTTACCGATTGTTCCATTCGCCAGATTTCTACAGATCACCCTTGAACATCTCTTCGCTCAGATTTAAATTTAAATAACTTCATCATTCTCGTCCATCTCTCAATCCCGCTTCGTCCGCCTTCAGACCTTTTAACTTATCCTCATCAAATCCATACATTCCTGCCTGTTTGTCTACAACTTTTACCCTACTTTACCAACACTTTTGTACTTGCTAACCTCATGCTCTTGTTTATTTATTTATTTTATATTTTTGCTTTCCTCAGGGATCGTTAATGTCTAGCGCCCCGACATCCTTTCAACCTGACTTACACACCAGTTTGTGTCACAGTTGGCCACCGGCTAGCCTCAATTTAGGACATCCTCCCATCTGATTTTTTTTTGGTCTTTTTGATTTTTTTTTTTTCTCTTTTTTTTTTTGACTCACTCAATCCCATAATCATCATTCATCATTCCATCATTCGTGAGCTCTCAAATTTCTAATCAGCTATCTTTTTTTTTTTTTGCCCTATCGCTGAACCTGCTTTCGGTCTCCGGTTCTGGTCACAGTCCCAGTCCAGAAGACATCAACTAAAAAAACCGTTTTCTTAAAAAAATCACCTACAAATAACAACTTGTTCAGTTTCCATCATGGCTGTCGGGATCGTTAACATTGGTAAAGAGGCCCGAGGTGACATGTTTCATCGTTACAAGATGCCCGTCCTTCAAGTCAAAGTCGAAGGTAAAGGTAACGGGATCAAGACCGGTGAGGCTCTTTTTCCTGTTTTGGTTGATGGCAATCTGTGGTCATTTATCTAATTGATTTTGGTCAAAACTTTGGTTAAGTGATTCCGAATATGTCGGATATCGCTCGTGCTCTTGCTCGACCTCCTACCTGTACGTATCAATACCTTCCAAACTTTCTCTTTCCTATCTTATAAACATATGGTTCGACTGAATTACCTGACTCCGTCCTTCTTTGAATTAGATACGACCAAGTTTTTCGGATGCGAATTAGGTGCTCAAACGACGTTTGATGAGAAAGTGGACCGATATATCGTTAACGGTGCTCATCAAGCTGATCGTTTAAGGGAGTTACTTGACGTCTTTATCGATAAATTTGTTCTTTGCCCATCTTGCAAGAATCCGGAAACCGAATTACTTGTCGGTCGTGATGAGATTATCTCACGTGATTGTAAAGCTTGCGGTCATAGAGGTTTAGTGGATAATAGACACAAGCTTTGTACTTTTATCCTTAAAAACCCACCTGAATCGGCAAAGAAGTCAAAAGGGAAGAAAGATAAGAAACATGCCAAGAAGGATGAGGAACAAGAAGCCGGTGGATCGGATGAGGGAGCGAATAGTCAAGATGAGTTAACGAAACGGATTGAAGGCGAGGCGGTGGATGAAAAGACGGCTGAAGCTCACTCGACGCTCAAGGACGAAGACTGGTCGGCGGATACCTCTGCTCAAGCTGTCAAGGCTCGTATCAAATCCCTCGAGGCTGGTATCCAGAACGGACTTGGATTGGGTGATGATGATGATGAGGAAGGTGGGGCAGGTGGACCTTATGATGCGTTTGGGGAATGGGTGCTCGAAAATCGGGCTTCGGCGACGAGCGCGGAAGTGATGGTGAAAGCCAAAGAGCTCGGGATCGAGAAGAAACACAAGGCCGTTCAAGTGCTTGCTCAGACTTTATTGACAGAGGATGCAGTGAAGGAGATTGCCAAGCATGAAGCTTTGTTTATAAAGGTGAGCGCTTAAGCTCTGCTAAGAAGTCTTTTTTGAGGCCTGTTTGGGGGCTAAGCTACTCATCTTTGTTTCGCCAACAGATGGTCACCTCTGAGAAGCACCAAAAATCACTCTTGGGTGGAGTCGAGAAGCTCTGCGGAGACATCTACCCGTCTTTGGTGCCGCTCGGGGTGCCAAAGATTGTGATGGCGCTCTACCAGGCTGATGTGTTAGAGGAAGAGGTGATCAAACAGTGGGGCACGCATGTTTCGAAGAAGGCTGGTCTCATTCTACATTTTTTCTCTTGATATCTGTCAATGCTTTTTGTGGCTGACTGGGTACTTGCTCGTTTGTAGTATGTTGATAAGGAGAAGAGTAAGAAGGTTCGTCGGGCTTGCGAACCGTTGTTGAAGTGGCTCGACGAGGCTGAGGATGAAGATGATTAAGAGAGTCTCGCTCCATGCCATATCTGCCTGTCGGATGTGTCTTTGTTTTTTTTTCTCGCTATCGCCTACTTGATATCACCTCAAGCACAAATCACGACAAGAAGACACGCCTACTGCTCTCCTGTCTCTGTCAGATTTCATCTTCCTTTTTTTTTTGCGTAGAATCGACTTCCTGTCTTAGCGCTATCCCCTAAACATCAAACTATCAAAAAAAGAACGTGTCTATATATCTCTTCTCTTTTGGCCATCTTGCGAGTAGCAGCATTGCTGTTGTGCTGTTGGTTTTTAGATATGTCCTTTTGAAATGGGTTCACGTGTTTGAGGGTCCAAATTTGCTCCCGGCTTGGTGATTGCCCTTGCATGTGTGAGTCGAGCCAGCCTAGTATGCATGGCTGAGCTCATTTTGTCAATTTGGAAGGTTTGGGTGTTGACGGGGGTGCTTTGAGTGTTTGGTTATGCTTAGGGGATATAAGGAAGACGATGATTTTAGTAAGGTAGCAGTCGATGAATGCTCAAAGTCAACCAAGCTCTGAGAGCCCAATCAATGTCTGAGCCATAACATGATCGCATGAGAGCCAACCGGATAAGCCAGATGAGTAAATATTTTAGAAGACTGCTCTGCTGACCAATCGAACGAGGCCAGAGAGGGATTCTTTGAATTCGTGACGATGCGTTCAGCGCACTGGGATAAAGCTGTGATGTCATTAAGTTGTGGCGCCTTGTTTTACCCTCCAAAACCACATCATATCGCGGACCACACTTTCCTCAAAGGCGAGTTTGTATTGACGGAACTTTATTCAGTCACCACTAATTTAAAAATAATGACTGAATGAGGATGAGGATGATGATGATGAAAATATGGCCACCATTCAAAGACAAAAGCCAAAAAAAGACAAAGGATGTATGTAGCCTGTATAATATATGTAATTGTGTGATATGTTTTTTTTTTTTTTTTCAAGGAACTCTCAAATCTAGAGCTATCATCAAGAACTTTTTTTAAAACAAGTACTATCATATTATGATGTTTTGTTAACTAGAACCCCCTAGGCAATTGCAATAGATTAAGGGGTTTTTCCATTCATTCCAAACTTGCTAGTGACTTTTTCGAGGGTTCGAATACTTTATTGATTTATTCACTTCATTTAATCTTTATCAACTTGTTCATAGTTGAGTTCTCATACAATTAGGCTTTAAGATTAACTTTTTCACCAAAAGAAAATCTGGGATATAATGATTGGATTTCACAACCCCATTTGGTTTCCTCTTGCGGTGATATGAATCTTTAACCTGTTTTTCCACCCCAAATACTTTCTTCACGTGTTCAATTTGTGTGAGTTGAAGGATGTTTAAGCAGTTACTTTGATACATTCAGTCATAAAGAGTTATGGGGAAAAAAAAATTGACGAGCATAATAAATGGAATTTACCATGCTGCACAGATCGGGTCTCTCCCCTCACAGGCCAAAACAATTAGAAACCAAAGACATATACTTATTTAAACAGTCAATCATACTTCAGGTAAAGAAGCTCATATGCACAGAATCAAAATAATATATACACACAAAGTAAGTTCAAGAATAAAAAGACAAGAAAATTGTTCCCATGAAAATCTCTAGAAAGAAGGTAAGCCATCCGATGCGGCGAGATCTAAAATGCATCACTTCCTTCATGTCCAGTCATCGATGTTCCAGACGCTAAAAATACAGACCTTGACCCATCAGAATGGGTCTCGCATGTATGGTGGCCGAGCTCAGTCACACCGTCATACTTCAGCGTCCAAATCCTAGATTGATTAGGACAAGAGCCAGATATAAATCAAAAAAAAAAACACGTTCATTCTGTCAAATCTTGATCAAATATAGTTATCTTACTTGGGGTTCGTCCACATCCCACGAAGAGCTGCTCCCAGTTCACCACCCGGACTGGCTTTGACGGTCAATTGCGCTTCGAAAGCTTGCGTTCTTTGACTGGGAAGATACAACAGCACAGCGAAGTCTAAAGAAGGCCTGATTTTAGTGTTCGTAGATGATTGTGTCCATTGGTGGAAAGAGTGCCCAGAACGTTCAAATGAGTTCTTGCTTCATAATTTCCCCGAGATTTTAACTATTTTGAGTACTTACAGAACACCGCCGTGCGCAATGGGATCTTCATTCATGGTAAGTAACAAAGTGTTGGTTTCAATACCAGATCCAAGAAGATAAGGTGAGGACCATTCATCATGCGATCGGGAGCGAGTATGTCGAAGAGCCAGTTTTCCGTACTAAGGTGAAACGGATAAGCTTCTGTCTGTACCAAAAAGAAGGAAAATGAATCAAACGCTTACAGGATCGACCCCGAGTGACAAACCAATTGAATTTTCCTCCCGACGGTGTACCATGCTACTCTCTCCGGTCCTGTGAAGTATTCCTCCAGTAGGATAAATGGCCTAAAAGAAGAAGAAAAAGAACAAAGCGGCCTTAGTTTTCCTTCCATATCTTCTGTTGGAAAAAAAACAAAAGTTCCTAGAGATGACGTAAACACGAAAATCCGTCCTAATTAAAAGGCCTAATTACCTTGATCACCGGGTTTTCAGCACCCAAATCCTCGTCTTGGGGATACATGGATAAAGTAATCTCCGAATGCTTGATTCGAGCTTTTGGGTTACATGGGTGGAAAACGATTTGGAAGCCTAAGCATGAACGGAAAAAGAAGGAGTCATAAGTTTCCAGGTCGAGTAAAAGTGGCGTGGTCCCACCAAAAGTTTTATATAGCGAAAAGAAATGTTGACGAACCTAAGAGACAGCTCTGGAAGGTAAGAAAATCTCCTGGGTAGAAACAGTGGGTCTTGGTAACTAGCAGTCTTGAAAGAAGTACATCAGACCTTAGCATCATTATAACTGGCCTCATATTAATCAGAACTGGTTCGAAGGTTCATACCTGCTTTTGGAAACTTTTACATCTGCAATCAGAGGCGAGCTTGGTATTACCGACGAGAGCAGAGGAAAACGCGGGGAGGAAGGCGGTGAAATGTAGTCCTTGCAAGGTTGGAGATGAAAGTGCGAATAAGGGGACATTGGTGATGCATAAGGAATCCTGTTGGAAGCCGAGTCGAGTAAGGTTGGATCAATAGTGGTTTCTGACTTGGAACGCGTTCGTCCCGACCCAGTGCGTCTCTTATTTGTGATACGCGAAGTCGAGGGTACTGATGGCGAGGTGCAGAGTGCTCGAGAGCTTATGGACCCAACGCTTGATCGCGGCCTCTCATGGATCCGACCCAACCCATCATTGGTGAATGAAAGTGAGGGTATCCCAGCGATTGAGTGTCTTGGGCCCGGCGAGAGCAAGATGGTGGGAACCTCGAAGGTTTCCCCCAGCGGCTCAAGTGACGAGGTGGTTGAAGACTGAGAGGCGACTCGGGATTCAGGTTGCTCCAATTTGATCAGCGGTCCCGTCCCAGGATGTGAGGGTAATCCCGAGGTACTGCCATTGAGCGAAAGGCTGAGAGCAAGGCGTTTGTATGGTGGCTCTGATGCGGCCGACGAAGTACTGTCCAAGTGGTTCCCAGTGAGAGGCTGTGTTGCAGGGAGCCTAGTACGAGCTTCAAACGGTGGAAGTGGTCGAACATCCAACGAATCAGTGTTCATAGGTGACATTGACGAGCTCTTTTGAGAGCAAATGGTGAGGTTATTGGCTGAGGTCTCCAAAACACCAAAGGGAACATCTTGAGATTTCTCTGTAGCGTTCTCTCTGCTTGCGGGAAAAGAGTGGGAAGGGTCGTCCGGCATAATTTGAACTCTGCTGGTCTGAGGGGGGCGGGCAGGCAAAGGTATCTTTTAAGGATCTAGAGGCCGAGCAAACTTGAGACTTGGATGTGAACGATCGACTTGACCCACGAACAATATCGGCCGTCGACAGAACGCAAAACGATCGGTCCAGTTCTCTGACCAAGCTCAACGTGACGGCGGAGGGGATGTGATCGAAAAAAGCCCCTCATATACGATCGCTAGCTGCTTCATTGATCCCACGGCTGGGTTCAGGTACCCTGATCTGAGGTTATATCCTGTTGAGCTTGATCGAAATGAGATCCTAAGTCACCATACGCCGCATCCTACGTCATGCAAAGCGATCCCAACCGTGACGGACCATAGACCTTGGGAGCCGCAAAACCCCCAAACGGTCGATATCGTAGGTCTGGCTGTCCTGACCGATTAACGGTGATGGATTCATTTCGAAGTGGAGGGCGTACAAATCGGCGAGCCCACATGCCTTCCCCTCAGGGACAGGCATTGCGACCTTCATGAATAGGAACAAGCAGATGCCGAGGCCCAACATAGAGTGCCTCACTTCCTCGGGCTGTGTCGATGAAGCACCCGGCGTAATCATGAAACCTGATGAGTGCCAAATGGATGAATGATGGTCTGGCAGACGAAGCACTTCAACCCGATTTGCACCTCGCAAGATCCATCGAAGGCTACAGAGCAAGTGCACAGCCGTACCCCTGATCCGATATTTATCGAGAACAACAGAGGAAATCATGATCTCCTCATCCTACAAGCCAACTCGAGAGAATCTTCATCCTTGTTGATTCGGTCGATGCGAATGGAAAGGGTCTGTCTGATTCTTGGGCCAATTGCAATTTGAGACTCTTTCCCAGTCTCCTGTTGGTATGCTGATGGATACATCCTCAGCAGGTCGTCGTCATTGCAGTTCGATCAAGCCTGAATGAAAAGTTGAGTTTCGATTTGGATATGACCTAAGAATAGGTACTTAGGATCTTGTATGTTGGATGAAGCGTTTTGAGTACCAGTGGATGTCACCGATCTTGACCTTTCACATCCACCCTATACACCACCGATGCTTTTTCAGGTCTGGCTCACGTCGCAAATATATTGCGGGCGGGATTTACCATGGGCTGAGGTACATAAATTGGACGCCCTCCCCGCGAAAACAAGACTCACGCAGCCCTTACGTGCGCCTCAAATCCAGGTGTCAACAAAAACCAAAGAAGCAGTGTAAGAGAGGCTACAATGGGAAGGGGACAGTCCACCAACAGGGGAAATCAAACCCATTACATCACACGGTGAGACCGCACCTAAGGCAGCAGTTACCAACTAGCACTACATGCAAACAGCTGACGCCGCAGATGTGGGGTCGCGCTGATGCTGCAGGGCTGGTGCGCCGGAGTCAGCTGACCCCGTGACAGCCATCTGTTTGAGCTGTCATCATACCTCACTGCCTTCTACTTCTTTTTCATTCAACCTCATTCACTGACTTTCCAACTGGGGTATCAACATACACTGTCTCCAAATTATTCAAATCATATGTGTTTCCATCCACAATTGGCAATGTCTCCCCAATTTCAAATACTCATTGTACATGATGTTTTTGAGAATCTATAGCCACCTGCCTAACCTCCTGAGAGCATCACCACCATGGGGGCTAAACATCACATATACAGGCAATTCAGCAGCCGTAGACCCAAATTCACCAGACACCGCAGCAGCTAAACGAGCTGTATTTCTCACAATTTTGTGTTGGCACATGATCTTAGTATATATATTTGGTTCAACAGCTTAGGTATGATGGTGTGAGTGCTGATGTTTGGTTAATCGTCACTCGCATCACTGGACAAATCTTCATCACTGCTCAATTTTGTGTTGTTATTTGGAGGTGACAAGATGGAAAGGTGTGGAAACATATTTTGGATCATGAACTCTATGGGTTCGGTCAGGCTTTGGGCCAAGTGCTTCTGTCAGGTGCTGATGTGCACCATCTAGCCATTGGCAGCATTTCCTTTGTTGTCGAGTCGAGTATAGGTGAGACACTTTGGGCATTCACAGAGTACAAGTTGCATCTTGAAAACTAGGAGTTAATGAATTGAGAAACAAGTCATGGTGTAAGTTGAGTAATGATTCAAGCTTGATTCAAAGATTTGAAGTTCAAAATTGATTGCTACAGTGAATCAAAGTGCCACTTCACAGAGGCCAAACTCTGCATCTCAACAGGCTGTAGCCCCATCCATCAACCCTTCCAATCTTGCTTCTGGTATTGACAGCAGGTTGATTGATAGTGCTGTGACCAAATTCCTTCAGAGCTTTGGCCCTTCCCCCAGCAAAACAAAGAGTACAGAGGAGGAGGAGAGCCGGTCTGCATCCGCTTCTGAGCTTGATAGTGAACCACTTGTTGGTGGCAAACTGCTCGATGGAAAACCACTTGATGTAGAAAACTACAAAGAGAATAAAGTCACACCTGTGGGCAACAGGATTAGACAGTGACACGTCTAGGCGGGTGCGAAACCTGGCACGAGACGATGACAAACCTGTGGGCAACAGGATTAGACAGTGAC
>KI569351.1:355-14047 GCA_000500245.1 Cronartium ribicola 11-2
CACTGAGATTGGCTGGCCGCGCGCGGACCATCAGTGAAGAGCCGGTGACAACATTTGTCGAATCTACCACCAGTATTTTATTTAAAGATACATATCCCCACCGAGAGAACCCTTGCTGTTGTAAATGTGGCTAAACCTCTTCTGAAGCTCTGCACACAGTGACTGGTATTGAATTCAGTGGTGTCTCACGTGTCTTGGAGCTGTATCGGAGTCAAATGATAAGATCCCTGGATCTTAGGGAATTTAAAAAAGGTTCAGGCACATCTATGTGTAGATTTTGTATTTGCACACCATAAGCGCATATCCTGTAATTTGTCACATTCAAGTATGTTGTAGATCTACCAAGTATGTACACAAAATGCAGATGCATTTTTTTTTCGAGTTCCAAATGCTCTAGACACCGACTGTCATGCCAAGCACCTTTTTTTCAATCATTCAATGTAATTGAGTTGCTGTGGATGCCATCAATTGAGAGCACCTTGGACTATGTACATACTGCATCCAAGGATATTGGGTATACACACCCCAAAAACCAGAAAGGTCCCAGTAACAGTTTGTGTGTATGTTGGCTGTGTCAGGATCACTTACATATATTGTGCTGTATGTGTTCCCCCATTCGCTCCATGCATCCATACTTTTCACCTCTCTTGACTTTACCCTGACAAAGTGCTCCATGGTGTTGAAAAAGTTTGTCATGACTCATGTAATAACCTCTTTGGTTTTGAGATAGCCTTTTCAAAGGTTTTCTCACTTCTCACCGGAGTCTTTTGACTTTGCTTTACATTTGAAGTTTTTTTTTTTTTTTTCAGGACCCTTTATAGCACTTGGATGTTTTATGTGATCTGAAACAAGTCTTGATCTACTCAAAGACTTGAAACCCACTCAACCAAGTTCAACTTGGCAATGTATTCTAAACTTTGGGAAAAATTGGATTTCCATTAAACTTATAAAGACCACAGATGTGACAATCTTGAAGGGTCAAGTTTGATCTTATGAGAAAGGCCAGTGCAATCGATTTGTGGAAAAGAGTTGTTACAAGGGAACACCTTTCTGGAAAAGTGGTGCGAACCCATCAATACATTACCAGGAACGCAAAGTACGTATGGTCATGGACTCGAACGCCAATGTACATACGTACGGTTAAGACTCATCTCCAAGTCAAGAAGTTTGAACAGCAGGGTTGCTTGATAACTACGTCACTGACTACGTTCTGCAAATCATATTTGGCACAATCGGACTAATAATACTAGGGCGGTCCGAAGCAAGGTAAAGCAAGCCTTTAAAAACTGTCATCGGACGGAGCATTTGGATCGGGAGGTTTCTTGGTGGTGAGACAAGTGATTCGGACCTGTTCCAAAGAGAAAATACATACATACAACCACTTTTCACGATAGCGTCATTCAATAGTTTTAGCTTAAAACTTGGGATAGGACCAGATCCCGATAGGACAGACCAAGGAAGATCCAAGCGCTTGCCAACGGTCACTTCTGGTTGACGTCCAAAGCTATAAGATATTATCCTTGGCGGCCCGATCTTATGATAGCTCCTCCTCCTTTTAACGCCGCCCGCGCAACTGGGCTTGCAAGCTCCATTATGATACCTACAGCAAGTCCGGACGCAGCACTCCGAGGAGTGGCAAGGCTCGTCAGTTTGTTTGAGGATGAAACTGAGTTTGAGAGAGCCCACTCAGGCGTCAATTGTGTAAAAGTCAAGTGCGCCCCTATGCACAACTATGGCTCTGGGATCAGAATGCGGGGACCGTTTGCTTGTCCAAACGAAGCTCGCGCCATCAGCTTGTCAGGTCCTGTGCCCGAGGGCCAGAACGCTGCGAGTGAGGCGGTGAAGTTGATCATGCCGACCGGATGGATGGTCAGGAGCGGTCAGGATGATTTGAAGCGAGTCTTTAGCAGCCCAAGACGTTTTTAAGTGAACTCAGTCATCCCTCTCTCAGCCTGTTGTGACCCGATTTACCTGTTACTTCCACGGTATCCTAATACTTAGAGTACGTCGTATGTTCTGTTGATGGTTTCATCAACTCTCTCTACCGTTCTTTAACGTGTATCGTCTCCGTGGTTCCGATGAGCTTGAGGAAGATATAGTCACTGAATCACTCCACCCTCCCGTCTTGTCCCGGTTTTCTTACATTACTTTTTACTTTTTTTTTTTTTCGCCCTGCAGTCCTCCTTATACATATTCCGATCAGAATCCATCCCATCCACCAGTCTGCTGGACCCAAATTCGATCCGAGTAACCCGTGACCCTCACATCCCAAAGCGTCAGTCGAGTTGGCTGTTGAGTGTTCTTCTACTTGACTCACTCTTCTTCATCCCTCGAACCTCCAACCTATCAGTTGCCCACACTCTTTCTTTCGATCGAGGCAAGATCGATGTAAGCAGTACTGGGCTGGCCAAGTCACTCCGTACACCCCCGACCTTTGCTTGGTGACTTGACGTTCAATTTAGAGACATTGCATCATTTTATGGCTCAAGTTCTGTCGCAGCTCGGCAACGATCAAGGAAGGATTGAAAGAAGAAGTATGACGTACGCCGTCAAGCTCAAAGTAGCACCTCGTTTCAGTCCAAACTTGATCGATTGTGAGTGGATTCGGTCCGAAGACCCAGATCTTGTGCGATTGCTGATGGTGGATACATATCTTCACCATCGATCGATGCTGACCTTGTAAACTCCTGGTGTGAGTTGCTTGTTATCATCCTTGAACCCGACTGTGTGGGACTGCTAAGCAAGCATGAGGGTCCCTATCAGCCTATGCACATCTCTAGAACGTTCCGTCTTCACATTTCTTGTCTGATCCCACACTTTCGTCTCATCTATCCACCCTTGTCCTTGCCTTGTCATCTGTTGCGACACTACTCCAGTACGCACTCGGCCGAGTCTTGTCATCCATCAGTCACTGTTATGGTGTCTTTGGAGGTACGTTACGTCACGTACTTGGCTTGACCGTCTCACCTTTCCAATCGATCCTGAGCTTGACTCAGACTTCAGAGTACGGTGTGTATGTCGATACAAATAGACTATAACCACCCCTTCTCTATCCACTACTCTCTGTATACAGGTCACCAGTTCCTCAAATCTAAAAAAAGTCATTCTACTTCACCCAAGCCTCAACCAAAGTCGACGCTTTGCGGCTTCTCTTTTTACATACTGTACCCCACAACATTTCGATATTCTTATCCCAATAATACATTCATCCACTCTCAGCTCCTTTTCTTACGCCCCCTCTCATCTTTCCAGGCTGCCACAACCCTTTGGTCATTGGCACCCTCCTCTCCTCCATCGTCATTTCGTTCTTAATCAGCCGCTCAAAAAGGTTCGCGCTACACATCATGTTCGTTCCTGGTTCTCAATCCCTCATCTTTCAACCCCTTCCACGCTCTTCTTCTTACCGGTCTCACTCCCAAACATTTCTTCCTTGGGCTTCAATTCCTCATCAGCTGGCTATCACCTTCTATATACCAAGCTAACATCTCCACTTCTTATCTATTTTGTCCGATCGTACTGTAATGGTCTGAAAATTGATTACCGGGTACAGCGTTTCACAGCACCCCCTCCCAAAACAAAACAGATCAATCTTCATTTAATACTCGGTCCATGTACCCTCGTCAACAAGACCTTCGGCGCCAAGAACCGGAACACCAAGAACTCTAGCCTCAAAAAAGCTTTAGGTCAAGAAAGAAGCCTCTACTGGATTCCTTCACCAGTCCATCAGTTTTTTGAAAGATAAAAGGTGGGCTTACCGAAACAACATCTGAAATTACTAAACCCCCTCCCAGTCTCTAATCTTCATTTCTTGTGCGGTGATGTGCGAGTCAAAAACTGATGACGATTTCTCCCTCTTTCAACTTTTGACTTGGTCAGTCTGCTTCGACGTGTTCGTACTTAGATTGAGCAAGTAACGTGTCTGTTCCAAAGACCAATTCCAATGGTTTGCTCTTCCTCTCTTCACCCTATATACATGACCCCGGCAAGCATTTCAGATTGTAATGTAACAGTTTGAAAGAACAACATTAACCTGACCACCATCCATAATTTCCTGTCTCGAACCATCAGCAGACCGTCTCGATTATTTGTGCCTCACCTCCGCTTCTCAAACCGACGCCGATCAGGCCGGTCTGTAGACGAGCGATCGAGGCCCAAGCCGCACAGCTTGCGTCATTTCCAAATCACCATGTCGTTTCTTCTGAACGTCGGCCAGGTCTTCTTCGGGCCTCCACTCTCGGTCAGTCATCTCATCTTCCCCAATTGCTTTACCCCATCAGATGTCTGACATGAGTAAAACGGATAAAATCCACAGACGGTAGGAGTCTCGACGACGTCATCGCTGCTGCGCGACGAGCCTCTAGCACCGAACGCGGTCGGGTCACCTACTCGGAATACCACCCACCTCAGCCTGCTCACCCTTACCAGCCACGGCCGGGTCCAGGTCCAGGTCCCGAGCGACGTGACTCTTGGCATACCAACTCCACCGACCGATCCTCGAGTCAAAGCGGCATCCGTAGGTCATTCGATGACGGACCTCAGTATGCCTACTATCAACGCCAGTACCGATCTGATACACCATATGGTCTTAGGAGCGCTTGAGACTAATCCGGCCTTATATTTGTATGATGACCGCCTTTTACCTTTCGATTTTCTAGATTCTTTTATTCTGCTTCCCTGCCTCACGTCATCATCATCATCATTTTTTTTTTTTTAAAATCCCTTGAGCTTACTTCTTGAGACTTGATCCGAGTGATTTCCTCAAAACCCTTATATATATATTTTTCTTTTATAGCAGTTTTGGGCATATATATATACATATATATATGTATCTACTATATAAAATCCTACCAACAACAATTCCTCAACTCTTATCTTTTTTTTCACATTTACCAGAACAAAAAAAAAAAAACTCAATCAATCTACGCCACGTCAAGATTTCAAATACAACTTATCCTTTCCAAGTGATATGATTTTTAACTTTTGATTTTAGATGACTTATTTTCTCAGATTATACATGTACACTTTTTTTTTTTTTGTGAAGCACTCTAATTTTTTTTTTTTGATTACGATCATGATGTTATTAGAAATGGATGTATGAATTTTTTGGGTTCAGAGTTCAACATACAGTCAACTTTTTTTTTTAAAAAAAAAAAAAAAAAAAGCATCTCAGAGGTACCGTGACTAGAAAAGCTTGTGTTAGCTTGTGCCTCAGTAAAAGGCTTGAAGAAGAAGAAGTATATTTCGAAACTTCACAATTTGAGAGCCTATCATGTTTTGTTTTTTTTATAATTATTATCAAACATCAGCGCATCTTTTGTTTTTTTTTGCTCGATCTTACTCTGGGGTTGATTGTGGTCTGGTAAGCTCAACGGACTCTTTCATGTCTGCCAGTGCACTGTGAGGAGTGTAATCGTTTTGGTTACAGGAAGGTGAAAGCCTCGCATAATGAGCTTTACTTATACTCTTCGCTATATATCACAGGTGTAAATGGTCAACAATTCTCACTGCTTACTTCAAAATTGACAGTAAAGTGGTAGCAGCACAGTAGATATCCTCAAAATCGGTGGCTCTTCCTTGAGGATGTACGGTACACCATGAGAAACTTTCGGCTCAAGGCAAGCCCAAAAGTTTGCCCAACACTAACTGGTCCTCATTCCTCTTCATTGAAAGTGAAATTGTACAAGTCTCAGATAGAAAAAAAAAATCAAAAAAAAACATTCGATAGTATGTAATAGTGATGGCGGATCAGCTCAAAACAATCGAACCACTTCACACAGACATGGCCATTTCTAAAAATGAAAAACAATCGAAACCAAAGGATTAGTGAATAACATATATATATATAGGTTTAAAGCGCACGTACCAATCTTAGGATGTGGAGTGTAGTCCACAATCTCAAAGTCTTCATAGACGAACCCGTCAATGTCAATCACACCTTCGCGCAGTTTAACTTTTGGAAAGGGTTTAGGTTCCCGTTCGAGTTGAGTCTTGATGGGTTCAAGGTGATCATTGTAAACATGAGCGTCACCCAGTTGGATGACCAGTTCATAAGCCTCCGTGCCAGTCACTTGGGCGATCATGTGAACTAGTAGCGCATATGAGGCAATATTAAATGGAAGACCTAGGCCGATGTCTGCTGAGCGCTGATACAGTATGCAAGACAGCCTTGGCTTCAAGTGTTTCTCGTCAGGGCTGTTGTACACCAAAATGATTCGGTAAGTTGTTTTGGTCGCATCCGGTGATAAAACAAAGAGTCAAAAAACTGACAGTGTAACATAAAATTGACAGAACATATGACAGGGAGGTAATGCCATCTTGGTCAAGTCGCTAGGATTCCAAGCACTAAGGATGATACGTCGATCAGTAGGCTTGTGCATGATTTTTTGAATGCATTCCTTTAATTGGTCTACACCCTGACCCGTATAATCATCGTGACATGTGAGATATTGAGCTCCAAAATGTCTCCATTGGAAACCATAGACCGGACCCAGATCACCTTCGTCCCGATGTCCGAGCCCGACACTGGTCAGATAAGCCTTCGAGCCATTTCCGTTCCAAATATTCACGCCCTTAGATGATAAATCGAGTGAGGACGTCGAACCACGGATGAACCAGAGTAGCTCGTGAATGATTGCCTTGGTAAAGACGCGTTTGGTCGTAAGGAGAGGCAAGGTTGAGTCTGTAAGCGTGAATCTGAGTTGAGGTGGAGCAAAAAGAGATCGACTAGTGCAGAGGGAGGGGGGGCGAGCGCTCGATCAGATATGGTGCATTGTGGGATATGTTGATAGTTTTAGGTTTTCGATAACAAGAAAGCTCTTTATTCACGTTCCAGTTCCGGTACGGTCAGGGCGGTGTTGACCAACATCGATGACGCGTCGGACGAGGTCCAGGTATTGATTTTCTTCGTGAGACGACGTTGCTGAGGCCATTCGGCACAGGGAGGGGAGGATATGGAACGGCGAGCGATGGTGTGAGCAAGGAGACTGTGTGACTTGGGGTGAGGAGAATGAATGTATTGACGTGGCTTCATCATTCAGATCGCTTGAAGACTTTTTCGGGTCTTGAATACGGCCGGCATACTTGCTGCGGGCCGGACACGCGTGTGCGCAGTTCTTTGGGCCCCGAAGGCTTCACCGACCCATTCTGGCCAACCCATCGAGAACAATACACCCTCATCACGCGCACTACCACGATAACCAAGCCACACACTTTCCACTGACAAACCTCGATAGCCATCATCATCGCCGGCATTTGAAAACGCGTTCACGATGCCTCCATTCGGATTTGACAGGGTGAGACGAGCAAATGTCATCTGTCTCCGAGTATCTCGCCCTGCAGTCGATTGACGTGTTTAACGATCAACAGGGTGCTGTACACGTCGTTCCTGGGGTAGGGCCAGGCGATCGGGAAGCGGATGGGAACCTCAATGGAGCCAACAGCCCATTTAAGACTATCCAGAATTTTAGAAAGTTCATCCAGAGTTTTCGATTAGGGGACTCATTCATCTATCGGTCAGTCTTCACTTGACAAAACAAGGGATTCTCCCCTTCAATAAACTACAAAAGGACAGAAATAAACTGATAGAACTTGGTTTTGATTTGTAAAAGGGATCGACTACGTACGAATTTATTAGCCAAGGTGTATGCATTAGAAGTCGAAATGCAACATCTGATTGTCTATGATGAAGAGCTTGCTCATTCGATCACCAATTCTCCGGGAGATATCTTACCTTTGGTTTGTGATTTGAAAAAAAAATTAAAAAATTAAAAAAAATTGACTCACTTTGGCACTTGAGAAACTAAAACAAGCCTTCAGTTTGAAACAGCGGTACGAAAAGTGGCAGAGTCGATGCTGTTCCCACTAACTAAATCCGTCGAGATGACAGAGGAAGATCCGGAGCTAGAGATGGCGGGACAAGGTGTAGACGACATACCTGATTTACAAGTCACATTGCAGAGTGAGGCGCGTTTAATGCAATTTCGCGATCTACTCGTGAGTTATCCATTCTCTTGACAAGATCAACTTGCCATCCACTTTCACGCTGTCATACAGTCATGCTCGTTGCGCTAAACCTAAGGACTTGGATATTCCCCGCGTTCTTCGACATACATACAGGCCCCAAACATTTCTAAACTCGTCCGGATGCCTGGAATTGTGATCTCTGCATCAACACTTTCTTCACGCGCGACGATGCTACATTTGTCATGTAAATCGTGCAACCATGTTAAACGGATCACAGTCCAAGGTGGCTTCACTGGATTCACCTTACCACGAGTCTGTGCGGGTGTTCCAGCAGCGGGTGACCGAAAAGAGTGTCCCTTGGATCCATATGTTATCGTCCACGAGAAATCTCGCTTTGTCGATCAACAGGCGGTTAAACTGCAAGAGGCACCCGATATGGTTCCAGTGGGAGAGCTCCCTCGGCACATCTTACTCTCTGTTGATCGCTATCTCACCGGAAGGGTCGTCCCTGGCTCTCGTATCATTGCAACTGGGATCTATTCGACATTTAACAGCTCAGGCAAGAATCAGGGCGCGATTGCGCTACGACAGCCTTATCTCAGAGTGGTCGGATTGGAAGTTGATCGAGATGGCAATGGGGCCAATGGAAGAGGGCGACAACAATTCACGGTCGAGGAAGAGGATGAATTTAATGCGATGGCCCGAAGTCCAGATTTTTATCAACGTTTTACGGATTCGATCGCCCCTTCGATCTACGGAAATCAAGATATCAAGAAAGCCGTGGTCTGTTTATTGATGGGTGGATCCAAAAAAATTCTCCCGGATGGAATGCGTCTGAGGGGTGATATCAACGTCTTGCTGCTCGGTGATCCGGGAACGGCTAAATCTCAACTGCTCAAATTTGTGGAGAAGGTTTCGCCCATCTCCGTTTACACCTCTGGAAAGGGATCCTCAGCCGCAGGTCTCACTGCCTCGGTCCAAAGAGACGCTCAGTCTCGCGAGTTTTATCTAGAAGGCGGAGCAATGGTCTTGGCCGATGGCGGAGTTGTGTGTATTGATGAATTTGACAAGATGAGGGATGAGGACAGGGTGGCTATCCATGAGGCCATGGAACAGCAGACAATATCAATAGCTAAGGCCGGTATCACAACTATTCTGAATTCTCGGACGAGTGTCTTGGCTGCTGCCAACCCAGTCTTTGGGCGATATGATGACATGAAGAGTCCAGGGGAGGTTCGTGTTTCTTTCTGCATGTGTAGTTTGGTTAGGGGGTTTTTTTTTTTCTGAAACTTCACATCTACGTATTCGTCTTTTAACGTACACAATCTTTAGAACATCGACTTTCAAACCACCATCTTGTCCCGATTTGACATGATCTTTATCGTAAAAGATGAACACGATGAGCTGCGGGATCGCGTGAGTCGCGACGTGGCCCTATGGTGACGAGCATCGGCGACCACTGATCCTTTTTGCAATCTTTTTGGCAGACCATTGCAAAACATATCATGGCGTTACACATGAATCGGGCTACAGAAGCGCAGGTTGAGGGCGAGATTGATTTGGACAAAATGAAGCGGTTTATATCATTTGCCAAATCGTACGTCACTTATCATGAGCGCCTCAAGCCATCCCCCAGACACTGATCATACGATGATTTCTCTAGGCGGTGCGCGCCGAGACTTTCGACTGAGGCTGCCGAAAAGCTTAGTTCGCATTTTGTCTCTCTGCGAAAACAGGTCCAGCAAGTCGAGCGTGACAACAATGAGAGATCTTCGATTCCCATCACTATCAGGTTCGTCGCACCTGTCCAACTGTCACTGATCGCCTCTTACGCCAGAGTCCTGACAGGTGCAAGATCAGTTCACGTAACTCAAAGCTGACCCTGATTTTTGTTTGACCCACCAGACAACTTGAAGCCATCATTCGAATATCTGAAGCGTTAGCCAAACTGACGTTGAGCCCAACAGTACAAGATCATCATGTTGAGGAATCAATCAGACTCTTCAAATTTTCAACTATGGATGCAGTTCAAGCTGGTAACATTGAGGGCATTAGTAAGGGCGAGCTTCAGGAAGAGATTGCGAAGGTTGAAACTGAGATTCGTCGGCGGTTGCCTATCGGTTGGAGTACAAGTTATGCAAGTCTGGTAAAGGAGTTTGTGCAACAACAAGGTTATAGTTCACACGCGCTTGAACGAACGCTGTATATCCTGGAGAAGCGGGAAGTTATTCGGTCAGTCCGATTCGTCCAGCACCAGTTCACATAGATTACAGCACGCTAATTTGTTCTTATCTCTCATTCCGCGCTTCGCAGATTCACCGGTCAGAAACGGACTGTTCAGAGAGTAGGGGCTTGAATTTAGGCTTTTTGAATGTATATATTGAACCATTGGAGAGTCAATTGGAGCCACAACAGGAATTGCACAAACCTTACAACATATTGGTTTATTGTCCGGTAGCGTTTTGAATGTCTCACTACATGGGATTGTGTTGTAATATTATTGATGTGTGATGCAAGGTTTGTCTAATTGTCTGCTTCATGATACGCTCACAAGGTCTTTTTTTGATTATGGAATTTATGACCATTGGAATGTTTCAATCAATGGGTGAAAGAGTGTAGGGCATTTGTAATATCTGGACATTTGTCTTGAACTTTGAAGTCTAGCAAAAACTTTGCAATGGAGGAGCGACACCCTCATTAAGGCTTTCTGGAGGCACCAATGAAGGCCTTGTATAATATTGATTGCAAGTTTTGTCCTGGACACCCATTAGAATGCAAGGTTTAAGGTGGGCAGAGATACAATGATGGCTGAAAATAAGACAGTTCAAGTTAAACCTGGTTGGACGATATTATAAAACATGAACTTGCCAACCGAAGGCTGTAAAATTTTGAAATTTCAAGAAAGTCTTTGGGAGCAAAAGTTCACTAAGAGTTGACTTTCTGGAATATTAAACAATCTACCATTATGTGAAATCAAAATAAATAAAAAAATACCACCTCATGTTGTTGCAACAATCACCCTTGTTCTATGGTAAAGATTTTGGGTTCATAGCAAACTCTTTCTGACTTGTCTGACTGATCCTGGAGCACAAGTGCCCGTAAGGGACTTGTAGCTAAAAGCAATTTTAATTTTTTTTTTTTTTTNNNNCAGATCTGTTGAGTATGCTTGAAGAAATATCTGGGTAATCAGAACTTCTTTGGACTCCAGAAAGAGATCTCTTTACAGTACTACTTTTACTATACAACCCCAAAATCCAAATTTGACCTGCTTTGTTCACACAAGTTATGATAGATTCTCTCTTGGTACTAAAGTAGGGAATATTAACCTATATATATATATGATTTGGGGATGCTCTCTCAGCCCAGAGGAAATCTTAGCTTTAGCATGAAGCAAAATGTTGTGCTCTATTCTACCACATAAGGTCTGTGAAGGGTAGACTTCTTCTTTCTGGTCTACTTCAACATTTGTGTTGAGTAAGAAAAAGTATAAAAGTAATCTGTGGAGAGGGAAACCCACACAGACTACAGTTAGATAACCTCTGAAAAAAAGGGTTTTTGGTCAAGTTTTGGAACTTTGTGCACACAATAGTCACTCCAGTTCCAGGATCTTAGTGCCACAGTAGTCATTCTAGATCCTATGAGCCTTGTGAACACAGTAGTAACCCCAGCTCAAGTTGGTTTAACCTTCTTGTACTATTATCTCAAAGATCTATGCCCAGAGTCTATCAAGATAGAAAGTACAGTCAATGAGGAAGGACTAAGGCCTTGGTTAAAAGTAAAACAGAGAGAGAGAGAAGAAACAGAGAAGTGTTCTTAGGAGGATGGTGCACTAGACTACTTCTTGTAGTCAATGCTGAATATCCTGGTTGAGGATGGTGCTCCAATATTCTTTAATGAATATCAAGCTTTTGTTAAGGTATGTTAGAATGTGGAAGGGGGGGAAGGGGGGGAAAGGTGCAAGGACCAGAGAGGGAGGTTTATATACTTCTCAGGTCCTCAGTAGAAAGATTGCCCTTTCTCCTATCTTTACAGAATGCTGGCATTACCTCATTGGTCACTTACTTTGCCTGCTATAGTACCATCACTACATCCTGTATATATGTATCTTCACATATACTTAACTACAATACTTATGTACTTTACATATTGGCTCTTGACACTGAGCCCTGAGATGTAGGTTTTACTTGATGTACATATGCTTAAACATATGTTATTATGGTTACACTTTCACATGTATTGCTACTGTTACATGGCATGTGACATATGGACACAGCCTCTGGAACTGCTGATGTCAGGGGATGCTTCTTTATGGCAACCCACCTGGCTATTTCAGGCTGGATATGAACCTAGACTGAGCTTCAGACTCAAAGACAGCAACAAAGCAAGTCTGCCCTGGTACCACCAAGTACAGACTACAGCTAGTTGACCTCTGATGAGAGGATTTAGTGAGACTCTAGTTGATTTACAAGGGTCCTCCCTTGGTAGAGTGCCTTGTCTTATAACTGGGCAAACAGTTATCTGCAAGAGCCAAACTCTGAGAAATACAGGCCTTAGCTGAAGGTAACAGCTCTTGCTCCTTCCTGTATTGGTGTTCTTTGTCTCTAACTCTTGGTGAGTCTTCACTGTCAAGGGATCCTGGAGGTAAAGGTTAACCAAACCTTATCAAAGTGATGGGTAACCTTTCTTTTACTTACACCTGTTGACCTTGTACTTATTGAGCAGATACTTATTATGTTAAGTTATCCTCAATGTTGTACAGTTGGTTCTGGTTTGATGTGTGTAGTAAAAGGTGAGGAGAGAGGACAACTCCTGAGCAGGAGAGAGGGGGTTCATTTACCTTTCAGGTTACCTCCTCCTCACTCTTAGGATATGGGCTGGCTTGTGGTTCCAGCTCATGCTATTACAGGGCCACATAGGCCAGTCTGTGGTTTGTTACTATAATGACAGGGCCTGCTATTTGGCTCCTGTCATAAGTATACTATGCTTATGACTCTTGAAACTGAGCCTGAGGTGTGGTTTAATTGTTACACTACTTATTACATATGTAGTACATATGTTACACTATGTTTCTACATATGTACATTACTTATTACACATGTAATACATATGTTACACTATGTATTACACATATTCCTCCTGGTTACTATACATGTCCATGTCTGGTTTCAGTCTGTGGGACTGTTATGCAGTCCTCAGGGCTGACAAGGTCCAAGGGGATGGGTCTAAGCTAAGTTCCAGGAGGTGTGTAGCAACCTTGGACAATACCTAGGTGATTTCTGGACATGAAGACAAGCTGATAGAGATACAGTTCTGTGATCAAGGTGTTGTAGAGAGTTTGAAAAAAAAAAAAAAAACCTGGCACAGTAGATTTCACACCAACACTTTGCTTTTAGCTGTAGATCTCTTGCTGGTGTTTGTTTCATGAGGTCAAGTGAGCTAGTAGTAAGAGTACTTCTGATTTGAGAAGCACAATTTTTTTTTTNNAAAAAAAAAAATGTGTAAAGTTTCTGCAGAGTGAACAACACTTTAGCAGGAGGCAGATGATGAACCAGGACCCCAAAAAGCTTTTAGAAGAGATTCTGGGAGACTGTAGGCGTAATAAAATATTTCATGAGTTTATGCTATTTAAGTATGTGTTACTACAGCTGATAAAGAAGGGATATTCTAAAAAAAGAAATAAAAAAAGCAACAAGAACTCTATAGATTAAAAAGTCTGACACCTCTGACAGC